>QXVZ01034139.1:0-11694 GCA_008931825.1 Phallusia fumigata
AAGTTGCTAAAGCCAGGGCACTGGACTCCTGTAAATTAAAGACAATGTTTTAGAAAAAAAACTTCCATTTCGTAAATTTTGCACGTTTTTGCCTTTGAATTTATAGTTTCAAGACCAAGCTGAAGTTCAAATTGCTTGTGTTTGAAAACATTCGTTTAAAATTAAATATTCATTGAGGAATTTTTCGCTTACTTTGACAAACTCCCAGCTGTTCCAACCATTGTCTTCGATTCCCGCATTCGGTGGATTCCTCGCCATCAACGAGTTCGTAGCCTACGTCACAGGCCAGTGTGCAAAGTGATTGGAATAATTCACCGTCCGTGCACGTCACTTCGCCGTTTGGACGAGTCTGGTGGAAAAAAATGCGTCAAAAATTAGATAGGGAATGTAAGCATTGCTGAAAAGTATTTTAATGTCGCTTGTGTTTCCCTGAGCAAGAAACTGGGGGGGGGGGGCTCCAACCCAGTGGACCCGATGGGTTGACCCAAATTAATTTTACCGATTTCAAAACATCAAATACTCTAATAAAATAGATCCAACGGAACTACAATGAGGCATAAGATTCAAGCGTTGTTCGGCCCACCGAGGATAAAAATGAAACAGACAAACTGCTCCGGATAATTCCCTTCCGGTAAACCACCTAAACTGACTCATTCATAAAAACAAACAACTACTCACCACGTTCAAGAATTCAGCGGTTGGAACACAGGAATGCTTGACACAAGTTGGCGCACTAATATCCCATTGTGACGAAGCCATGCACCGGCTAGTTATAGAATTGCCCGCACCCCCCTTGGTGGCGTTCATAAGTCGAGCAATTCGCGCTTTTCTTGTGAATTCTAGAACCGTGTTTGTGTCGAATTCGTATCCCAGGTTGCAGGAGGCGGCACAACGCGAATCGTAGAAACTTTCGTCGGTGCACGTGACCTCGCCGTGGCCAATCGCCATGCGCGCTTCGTCGCACGTGACACCTGTGAAAATTTGGAATATGGTTTAGGGTGGCGAAAAAATGAATTTAAAGAAAAATGATTTTCTCAATTTTTAGGTTTTCTTTACAAACAATTTTTATTCCAGGTAATCTAAAATAAAGCATTAAAAAACATTAAAAAACGAAAAATCCTAACTAAACATTACTTAGAGCAAAAGATAAAAAAATTTCTAAAAATAAAAACAAAAATCGTTTTTCTTACGTTGACATGTTGGCGCCCTTTCGCTCCATGTTCTGTCGGCTTGGCAACGCGACGTGCGCTGACCAATCATATCGTGTCCTACATCACACCTGACCACGCAAACCGAGCCGAATAGATTTCCTTCAGTGCACTCGATGCTGCCATCTCGTGGTGGGTCCCGAGCAGCGCATTTCACCCCTTGAAAAGTTAAAATTTTAGTTAACTGGTTCAGTTTTGTGACGTCATAGTGATGTACGTCACAGACTTCATCTCACATAAATAAAAAAAAATTAGATAAATATTTCCACCGACAAAAAAATTTAATAGGTATTTTTTTACACTGGAAAATACGTCATAGATACAGTGGACATATGTGACGTCAAAAGCTTTTCACGTCAGAGCCGTCTCGTAACATTTCCACTTCACCATTTGCTTACTTTCGCAGTGTCCAAGAATTTGGGTCCAGGCCCGATTGTGGTTGCACGTGGTTCGGGCTGGACCAATCAGTTCATAGCCTGTTGGGCACGTGATTGAGCAGGTCGACTCAAAGAGATTATCTTCTGTGCAGGCGACCTCTCCATTTGGACGTTGCTAAAAANGTTGCACGTGGTTCGGGCTGGACCAATCAGTTCATAGCCTGTTGGGCACGTGATTGAGCAGGTCGACTCAAAGAGATTATCTTCTGTGCAGGCGACCTCTCCATTTGGACGTTGCTAAAAAATTTTGAAAAATTGTTAAACAACAAAAACATTTGGAAACATTAAACATGGATCTGTTCATAACTCTGATAGTAAACAAACCGGCGCTTTAGTTGTGGATTATTATTTAAAGATGTTTGCCGTAGGTTGTGATTGTATATTGATAATGGTATAAAGTATGCTGCTTTAAACAACCATTTGGGCCAGTATATTTATGATTTAATAATTTACAAACTTCTTTAAGTAGTCTCGACTACATATAAGGCTAGGACAGCCAAAAAGCGAACAAAAAAATCTTAACTTTGAATCAAGCAAAAACCAAAACACTTACAGCATCCATGATCTCCACCGTCGGGTCACAAGCGACCTTCTCGCAAGATGGCGCCTCGAAGCTCCACGCAGCGTCACTGCCACATGTGGATGTTGGTAGGGCGAAGGCGTTGGCTGGAATCCCAACATATTTGTAGCCAGGGTTGCAGAAATAGCGACAGACAGACTGGAAAAAGTTCGCTTCGCTGCATACAGCTCTGCCGTTCTGTAGCGAGGTTTGGTTGGCGGGACATTGGATTTCTGTGGATAACATTTGGTTTTACGATATTAGATACTTTTGATAATAAGCTCGCTGACAATTTTAGGCAACATTTTATTTTTAAAAGTTAGTAATTTTTATGACTGCATAATCAATCATACAAACTTAGCAAATGTCGACTGTTAGTATCCGTATGAACAAATTTTACTTTCAAGACTTCCAATCGTGACGTCACAACTAGGGGTTAACCTCTCTGACGTCATAAAACCACGTCGGTAGTTACTTAACTTTGTCAACAAACCATCAACCATAATTTGTTTATTTCTAGCAGTTTCCTAACACACAGTTTTCTTTTGCGTTTGAGCAGAAGGCCCTGGTGGGGCTCGAACCCTGGGCCTCGCGAGCATGAAAATGGCAAAATAAACTCACTTCTGCATTTGGGGACATCGTTCGTCCAAGTCTTGTCATGAGTGCAAGTGGTGATGTCTTCGCCGATCATCTCATATCCCTCGTTGCAAGTGCTGACACACAGCGACTCGTAGCGGTTGGCGTCACCGCACATCAACTCGCCGTTAAAGGGCGCTCGCAAGCTCGGGCAAAACACTCCTACGAAAACAGAAGGTTTAGCGATTAAAAAGGTTTTTATTAAACTATTACATAGTTGGTTCCTAATCATTACCATATGTGGGTAATCATTAGGGGTGATATGGGTGATTACCCATATGTGGGTAATGATAACGTAGCAGGGGGGTAATTAACTGAACCTGTTATCTATAAATTGCACTGTTTTATGTTGAGTATGGCAGAAGTAAGAACCACTGGTTAAACAAAACTCGAAAAGCGTGTTTAAATTCACAACGTCTGACGCACTTTGACAAGTGGCTTGTGTCTGATCCCACGACCCGTCTTCACTACATGTGAGCGCTGATGCGCCACCACGTGGTTCGTATCCGGGTTGACACGTGATCATGCAGATGGAACCGATGGAATATCCGTCTGTGCACACTAGAGTGCGCTGTGGGTCGGGTTTAAGATCCGGACAAACGATCACTGCACGAATAGTAAAATCTTTGATTAAAAACGAGTTTAAAACATGACTGTTGTCAAAACTAAACGGAAATAAATACAAAAGTAACTGTATTAAGGCATACAAAACATAATAGCGCTTGTTAAATGCACGGTATACTCTTAAAGCGGGTTTTCTAACTAGCTTTGTGTACTTGACTGTAAAATTGGACCTGAGCTCGGTTAACATGGTCACAGTTAACTGCACAAAACTCCTTTATGAGCGAGCTTTAGGGGGTGCAGTGGTGCATAGAGGTAACACATTTATGTCATGAGAAACATGGAAATAAAAGAATGTGAATAAAGAACTTACATTTGCAAGTCTTTCCATCGGGTAACAGTCTGTGGTTTTCATCACAGGAACACTCGAAACTTCCATAACTGTTTGTGCAAGATTGATCGCATCCTCCGTTCGATACATTACATTCGTTGTAGTCTTAACAACAGAAAATGTGTAAAAATTCTGATACGGTTTTAGCCAATGTGCTTTAGCCGTAATTTTCGACTTAAATCTGTGCAATTGGGCAAAAAGTCATTAAGTGGCAAAAAATATTAGATGTTATGCTTTAGCTTTAATTTGGATTTTAAAGTAGTGCCATTGGACTAAATTCATTGATCAGCATAAAAAATTGTGAAAAAATTAATACGATATTAAATTTTTAATCAAAGCTGTAAATTTGCATTTATTTAACTTGTCCCATTCGACCAAAATCATTAAGCGGCAAAAATTTGTACAAAAAAAATGTTACGATAATGTTGTTACGATAATAGATACTGTATTTTAACCGNACTTCTCCATGACGAAGTAGACCAAGTCGTTTGCATTGACGTCCTGAATAATAACTTCTGTTTAAACACATCTTTTGCTGAGTTTGAACGCATAAAGCGGGTTTCTTGACGAGCTTTGTGCTGCCAATTGGTAAAATTGTTGAAAATGTTTCGATTTTTGAGGATATTCTTGGTTTGAGAAGATAATATTTAGCATGAACGAAGATTCTAGAATATCTTTTGAATCCATTTTTTCGAGAAATTGTGTTTTTTCGTCATTCACACAAAGAAAATTGTTTCTAAATCCAAATGTGCGATCAAACAAGTTTGATTCCAATATTTCATTATCAGAAACATTAAGTTTTTAAACTTGGCAGCGCAAGTAGCTATTATGGAATAAAATTTCAATTACTCCTTACACGTTTTCCGTTCAAAATCAAAAACAACGACACAAAAAAGTCTCCCAAAACCCACAATACTTACTGACACACTTTGGGGGAATATTTGACCAACGGCCGAGAGCCCTTCCACTGGCACCGCGGTTACATGTTGCCGCCGACCGTCCAGCTATCTGGTACCCGGAACCACAACGGAACCTGCAGACGCTTCCCAACGACCTGTAATCAGTCTTTGTGCAAACACGTGACACGTTGTCGTCAAGCTTGAGTGGGCTGCAACGGATCACTGCACAAAACAGAAAAAAGGTTTTTGATTTGTTGATGAATTTTTTGTCATGTTGGGTCGATTTGAAGCGGTTTTTTTAACCAGCTTTGTGCATTCACGTTCGCCGATTAAGTTAGTTCTAGGGTCTTGATAGGCTTGATTGCACAAAGCTCGTTCAAAAACTCGCTTATTGCTGGATTAAAACAATAAATGTAGTTTCGATCTATTGGCAGCATCAAAACTTTAGTTTTAACTCAATATCGATTTTAATGCGAGATTTAATAATATGTGATGTCATCATGCTGTTGATGACGTCATAATTGCATTCTAACTATCCAGTTGCAAACGAATCGCGGACAATAACAGCACGGTATCGACTAAAAATTACTTAAATTACGTGGAATTTTGTCTGACCTCAGACATGCGTTGCACCCAATGCGAGCGATACAGGTCATTGGAACAATTATAGGTCATGTCACAATTACGTCATTGGGGGTGTGTCCTGCCCCCCGATCGTGCCCTGGCCTGGTCTGGGTCCAACACGTGGACCACAAACGTGTTCGAAACATAGATATCCGTGATTTTGAATTCACGACTTTGAGAGGCCGTGATGCAAAATGGAATGTACTGTAAGTGTAATTGATCCTATGGTAGTTGGTGAAACCTTGTTTGGTGGAAAAAATGACGAAGGTAAGCGGTTTTGGCAGGAAAGTAGAATGATTTTTGATGTTCTGACAATAAAGGAACGTGATTTGAAGCACGTGTGAAATAATCGTGGGCAATTAAAAATGGGGAATAAATCTTTGTAATGATGAAAGGTTGTCGCTAAGTTGAATTCTGTGTGCATGCGCATGTACATAATACCATTTTCCCTCTTCCAATGGTGTTTTTAGATTTTGTTAGGTTTAAGGGAAGTTGGTTCAACTATAAAGGGGCTTAAACAACGTTTGTGAAGGCTCTTGCTCAAGGAAAACAACTCGTGATTTGAACTTACAACCGTTCAAGTGACCAGCTCTAACAACTTACCTTCACAAGTGGGGATTTTCCCACTCCAGCGACCCTGAAATTCCCGACTACGGTCGATCTTGCTTGGAGCCTTGCAGGTAATCTTAAAAAGGACAACGCAATATTAGAAAACGTGTTACAAGTAAAGTAAGGCTTTAGCATGGGTGCGTTTATATAACCGCGTTTGTAGTACCAGAAGTTTAATGTTTAGAATACAATAACTGATTTTTACAGCAAGTTTCACTACTTATCGCATATATTAACAAATAAACAATTTTTACTGAATTTTGTAATTTGTTAACGCACGAATTGTAAATGTTTATAACATGAACCTTTAGTTACGTGGAATTATTTTAATTTGAAAACAAAAAATATAAATCTGCCCAGAATCTTCAAAATAAATGTAAAAGGCTTCTTTCAAAAAGTTTGTTAAACGTATTGTGTTATGATTTAGGTTTTACATTTTGGGCAGCTGAATTCGCTGCAGCGAACTTACCCTGCTGGTGGAACCGATTCCCAAGCCATAGCCTGAGTTGCAACGAAATGAGCAGACACTGTTAATGTCCCTTCCACGGTTGCATGAGTAAGACCCGCGATTGAAATTACTGATTGGGGCGCAAGTGATTCCTGAAAAAAATAAGCACATACAAAATTTTGAAACATTATGATGAGCGATTTTTATACTTTTTTGTATTATACTCTGCAAATCAAAATTATGTAATTTGAGTTTGAGAAATCACAGCAGAACGGTATAACAGACAGAGACCTGATTTCGATTGGTTAAAGTAACTTTAATTTTTGGTATTGTTGACATTTATCCTCTGATGAAAACTTATATGTTTCGCTATTAAACGCCGTCAGTATTTTATCGATACTGACGGCGTTTAATAGCGAAACATATAAGTAAGTTTTAATATTCCAAGTAAAAGTTGTAGAAATAAGAATTTGTGCATCATTGCCCAGATACATATAACAGCTTAACAAGCAATTAAAACTTGCCTTATACTTCTCAAGTTGGCACCTAACACGTTTAGCAGAAATATTTTGGGAAACACTGTTTTACAAGTCAGGAATTTCACAGATTTTCTATTAAAATCTTACTTTCACAAGTGGGCGCCTCTGAGCTCCATTGCCCTGTCGCCCCGCACGTGACCGAACTTGAACCAATCAGATTGTAGTTGTTGTTGCACCTGAACGTGCACTTTGACTTGTAGCGATTTGAGAGTGAACAACGGACAATACCAAAAGCTGGCTGGTTCATTGGAGGAGAACAACGGATGGCTAAGAAATAAAGCAAGTAGGTTTATAAATGCTTGAAAGGTCGACTATGATTCGGTATAACGCCTCTTGTAGGGCTGCTGTACTATGATTCATGTATGAGTTTACCGTTATCGTTGGCCTGCATGAAAACTTCAGGGCAAATACTACATAAGCATATAATTCACGGGTTTATAGTACTGTTGAAATTAGGTACAAGCTTAATTAGCGATAGATTTGGACTTCACCGCTATAGGGGCCTCAAAAATTCAAGATTACAATTTTTTTTTAATCAATGCGAATTTTTGACCATTTCAGACACTTACATTGACAGCTAGGGGCGTTGTTGGACCACACATCGTTGGTGCAAGTGCTCGTCGCTTCGCCTCGCATCGCAAAGCCAGGTTTGCACGAATATGCGCACTCAGCGCCCTCTGACGGCACGGTGACTTCGTGACATTCTTCAAGCACGTTGGCACCCACACGTGGAAATGCTTGGCAGCCGCGTTCTACATAATAATATTTGTTGACATTTTGGATGATCAAAGCGAGTGCCAGACCATGGAAGACTTAAAAGCATAATAATTTAAGTAACATATTCGGCTTGGATCGAGTCACTGGCTAAAAACAACTCGACTCGAGTTATTGATAAAAATACTCAACTTGACTGGAGATTTTAAGTCTCGACTTGACTCGAACCAGTAATGAAAACGACTCGATTGGATTCGAGTCAATAATACAAAAAATTAATTCGATCGACTCGAGTAAAAAACCACTCGAGTCATTTCTAGCAAAAGACTCGTTTTAATCAGAGTCACTACCAAAAAGAATAAAATCATGTAGATTCTGTATCAATTAAATATATGACTCAACCAAAAAAGGCTCTTGAGCCTTGCTCAACCTACAACGGACCGGTGATGCTGTTCCTTATAAACGAACAGAAAACCTTCTCTTACTTTCGCAGATGGGCAGAGGGGCTGACCACTTGCCAGTAGCTCCACATTCCACCCTGTTCACACCAGTAAGGCTGAGGTTTTCAGGACATGAGATTTCACATGTCGATCCGATGGTGTATTTCTTGTCGCAATCCATGACCAGTCTTCGGCTGATCGGAGGCGTCGGGCATGTGACGACTGCGAGGTTAAAGGTTAAAGTTGAAAGGCGGGTTAAAGGAAATCGAAATTATTTTTAATCAAAAGGATTTTGGGCAAAAAAAAACAAATAAAAAGTTGAGTTTAAAAAATTGATTTTTCTTGTGATTTAATGAAACTGAACGATGGATTTTTGAAATTTTGTGAAGGGAACTTTCTCACAAAACGAGCTCTAGGGGATTTAAATAGAAACTGTTTCAGGCTAAAAAAACTGACATATGAATTTTCAAAGAAACATAAACTTTAGGGTAGCTTACTGCCTCCGATGTGTTGTGCCGGATTTGATAGAAGTTCGCACAAAACGTTCACTTACTTTTACACACAGTTTGTCTGTTCGTCCATCGACCGTCAGCGCTGCATTGTCGTTGAGTTAAAGCGGGAGAAACCGGGTTGTAGCCACTAAATAAAAAACAGCATCAGTATAAAAGGAAATAAATGTCTGTAATGCTTTCATTCGTCTGCAACCAAACGCTGACTGCTAACAAAGCAAACCCGCGTGTGTATACAACGCACAGTTTTAGGCTTCAAGACATCTTGCACTGATGATGACAACAGCGAGTGTTAAAACCTTCGCATTACAACAGCAATGAGTACTTGCAGTTCCGTTGAATCAATTTTGTTTGATTTTTTTTCCAATTGTATGACTTCAATTTGGATCAACCCATCTGATCCATAGTTTCTTGCTCATAGATACGCAAGGGACCGAGACAGGATTAGAACCCACAACCTTGCGATCACAAGTAAGGCAGTCGCGCTGGCCGATTTAGGTGAACGTAGAATACTCACACATTGCAGGATGAAGTACACACAGAACCCCTGGTTCGCCCGAAGGAACACGAGATTTTTCCGTTCGCTGGTGGGTTCAGTACAGGGCAAATGTATTCCTTGTAAACTCCGTCAACCACTTCTCCGTTTGGATTCCCTACTGGCGCTGAGCAAAAGTAAAATGATAAGTTTGAAAGGTTGTCTAGAAATGAGGCATGAAAATGTGGTTCCTTTCAGAAAAACTGACTGCGTTTGGAATAAGGGAGGTCGCCGTGGCGTTGTCGGGGGAAACCCCATGTAAACATATTTTAACAAATAAGAGATTCACGAAAAGATATATTGCTTAACAAAAACCCATTAAAAATGTTAACCCCAACCGTCCTCTGACAAAATGTTTTGACCCTAAAGCATCCCATTCGAATGTTTATTCCTATAAACTCCCTTTTGTCAATATTTTACCCTTAAAACACCCTTATTGAAACGCAAACCTTGAATTTTTCTTAAAAACCAACTTATTATGCTCTATATGTGGACCTACACACTGCAGAACACAAAACAACATTTCAACAACCACTTCACTTGACGAAAGTCAAAGCATACTTGGTTTTGGTTTCACACATCTAGGAGGTGTGCGGTTGCTCCATGTTCTGTCAGTTCGACAGGTTGTGTCTTTCCAACCGTTCATTGTTGTCCCGTACGGACAGAACCAAGTACACACCGAGTTCACGCGGTTGTTGTTTGTACAGCGGAAGCCCCCGCCTTTCGGGTAAGCCAATTTGGCGTTGCAACCTGTAAAAATGTTGTGTTTGAGGTGAAAAATAGACGGCGACTTGCTGTGTTTGTTCATTAAGAACGACCAAAATGTTTAGGAGTTTACCAATCATATTTGCACAATTTAAAATAAATTTACGAAATTTTGCCATGAAACTAGCATCTTGCTTTTTGTGTCATAAAAGTTTGGAAAATGTCAACAGAAAGTATAGGCTAAACACAATCTTACGTTGTGAAACGTAAGTTTAAATTTAAACCTAAACGTTGCCTTTGCCACTAAAAACTTGAAAGAAACGTTACGATATGACGTTTCAGCAAACATGTCGACGTCATGGCGTTATCTGTGGCGTCATCCAACCGGTCCAACTTTAATAATGCATCGCAAACAAAAATCAGACGCAAGCACAGGAGTAAAAACTACGTGAAAATGTAAAGACCGTGTTTTGTGCAACGTGAAAGTTTGTGATTGGATGCTATGTATACCACGTGACTTTTAACCATACTGGGTATATTAAACTGCAGGAACCGGTGTGACTGGCTTCTACGGTAAATTATAGATCTAATGAGCTTTTGGCGTTTTTGATATGACTCACCCTTCTATAACTGGCGCTTATACAACCGCATAAAGTGATTTATTGCATAGTATTAACAGGCAAGTCATGATCCGTCAGCTAAAATTGTTTATGGTCAAAACATATTATTGTGCGTGTTTAACGGTTACTAATTACAGAAAAAAGACTTTTACTAGAGTATAATATATTTTAGGATATCGATGGAAGATTAAATGTTGCATTTGGTGTGAGTCACAATTGTAAGAAAAATATTTTCACTGCAGGTATTATGCGAAGTTAAAAGCAATGGTTATTATGAAAGAGAACAAAAGTAATATTCAACAGTTGAATCAGATTAAACGACTTAAAATAGTTCAAAAGTCACCAGAAACCTAGATGACCTAAAGCGTTTTCCATTGTATACAAGTTGGAAACTTTGAAAAACCTGCCTACATTCTTATGGGTTTTGTGACTCCCAAAATAACGAGTTAATTCGATTATTTCTACGTGTGCGATCCTTATAAGGCCAAGAGAGTTTCGAAAACGACGCAGCAGTTTCATAATTACCACAAAAAACAAAAGGATTATGCGCAATGTTAGGTAGAATGTAAACACGTAAGGTTGAGGTGGTAAGAAGAATGTGCCTACTTTGCTATTTGCGTCATAGTGATGTTATGAGAATAAATATCACATCAGCTGAACAGATACTTTGTGGTTTCAGCAAAAATCAAGTAGTCATGGGACCTTGAATGTACTTAACTTTTTTGTGCGATTTTATTTTCAAAAAAATATTGGTAGTGCCTATTAGTTGTAAACGTAATTTTAAACCGTTTTGCAATAAAAAATTCTTCAACGTTTCAAAATTTTACCAATTTTATAAACGTATGTTTTTTCTTTAAGTACAAATTGCTTTCTGTAAGCGCAAAAAAGTTCAGAATAATTTTTGGAGCTAAGTCTTTTCGTTTAGAAAGTTACATCAGCGGGTTGCGCAACGCGTTTCATCTTTCCATGCGTGACATTGCGCTTGCACTAGACGTTAAGTTCATGCATTGAAGCATTTCAAAAGGGTAAACTGAGGCTGATTCGAGGAACCACGTCCGGAGGCCTTACATGCATAACTGGATGATGACATATAATGTGTTTGCTGAATTTCGAAACTGCATAAATTGGACATGTGTTGAAATTCAATGTTATAATTTAGGAACATATTTGATACAAGTCAGTATATGATTTCGAAATCACCTAGATGCTTCATGTGTTGAAATTAATTTGGATAATTTAGGTACATGGTTTTAAACAACG
>QXVZ01034140.1:0-20596 GCA_008931825.1 Phallusia fumigata
ATATAACTGCAAACCTTGATTAGGTCTAAAAGCAAGTTTGTGAGAAGAAAATGTCCAAGGTGATTAACACCAAACTGTGTCTCAAATCCATCTTCGGTCTTGCCTTCAGGGCAAAGCATCACCCCTAGTTAAAGGCTAAGTGTTACATTAGAATGTCGATTTCGTGGACTGAGGTTTTGAAGTCGATAAGATGGTGGATTCTTGATTGTTTTAAGCTTCTGTTTTTACCTGCGTTATTGACAAGAATATCAAGTTTGTCTTCTGTTCCAATAATATCTCCAGCAAACTTTCTAATTGAAGCAAAAGAGGCAAGATCAAGATTTTTTGTGACAACTTTTTCATCTGGGCACTTTGCTTCTTCAACAACCTAAAATCAGAGATGAATTGTGAGCAGGAAGCAAAAAAAAAATTAAATCACCTAAATAAAAAGGTTAAAATAAGAATTTTTTTATTTTAATCTTATCCCAAGGACTCCTAATAAATTTCAAAAAGCATTGTTGCCTCTAAAAAGTTTAGCTTTCTGCAAGAATGTAAACATTAAACTGAGTGGGACGTTGTTGTTTTGATAACTTGGGGTTGAATTAATTATCCTTTCTGTTTCATGGTAGGGTTTTGCCCACTATGTTGTAGGTGCTGTTTTGTTGAAATATATTACCCAATTTATGCTTGCTGGATACCTTACGAGCCTTATTAAACATTCACTGATGTGCTTAAACATAAAATGAAGTACAAAACTGCTCACGAAGGAGAACAAAATAAATAAAAAAAACATTTTGCAGGAAAATAAAATATTTCCATCAACAGTAAGTATTTTAACTTTGCAAGGTATTTTTCATGTTTGGTAATCGAATAAATATGCAAAAAGGTTATAAATTGTTAAGATCAAATCCTATTACCTTTACTCTAGCTTCCTGTGCCTTTTCAGCATTTCGACAGGCCATTATTACTTTTGCCCCACGTTTTGCAAGATCAATGGCTGTCCATAAACCAATTCCAGTGTTTGCACCGGTTATTATCACTGTTTTGCCGGGTAATTTTGCATCACGATTAACCCAGCTCCCATTAGCACTGACTTGTTTTTGAATCGTACTCATCTTGTTTCGTGTTTTTTGACAGCTACGAATTACTTATTGTCCAGCTGAACAATATCTTTGCGTTCTATACTTTCCGGCTGACTGGACACGGACGAAGAAAAAGTGTGGCTATTTGTATTGGCTTGTTTGTTCTATTTTTGTCCATGTGGGCGAAACAAACAAAACTCTGTTTTCAAATTGTGGGAGTTGATGTCTTTTAGCTTAAAGCAGTGTCATTAATTTTCTTGCACAATAAAAAGGGACGCGATTAAAACCCACGACCTTGCAAATATAAACAGGGTGGGGTATCACTCGGCTGTTCTGTAGTATTTGTGATTGTTACGATTAGTTGAGTTGAGTTTATTACGTTTGTTGCAAAAAATCGTTGCGATACAATTGCAATTCACCAAGCCGGAAATAGCTGCGCAACATAAAAACGTTATGGAGCGCGAAAAAGTGAAGGGCACAACTGGTGGATCAAGATTGTATGCGCTGCGTCTTAGTTTTAACAAACAAGGCACCAATCACATTTGTTCCAACTCAATTTACATTGCACTGCTTAAGATTAATTTTATGTGCTAATCTTAATGTTTTTCAGAATTTCTGTAATCATAAACGATCCAGGGCACAAACAAAATGTACACAATCTTCTGTCCACATTAGCAAAGGTACATTCTTGTGCACCCAAGTAAAATAAATAAGAAAATAGTTGAAAACATTGCTCCACTGAAAGTATGTATAAGTGCATAAAATGTCGTGTATCTCGTGTTTGTCAGCTTATGAAACTATTCTTTTAATTTGGTAAGTTGCATGCTAATATTCCATAACATTTCTGCATCACAGTCATTTCTTGCGGCCTCACTTTCAGCTGTAATATGACAGTCGCTAAAAGAAGACAAAATGATATTAGAAATTTGAAAAAACCTTTATGTTGTCAGGTATGAACGTATTGTTAAGTACTAATTAAACTTATAATCAACAGTTTCAAAATCACGCCTTGTTAATTTAGATAGCAGTATCTTCAACACCTAAACCTGATTTAAAAACTTGTTTTTAGATGTTTAAGAACACAAGATACGGACTTAAAAAAAGCTTAATTTAAAACATAACTGTTAGAGAACTGGAACGATTGTCAAAACATTTGTAATAAAATGTATTCACTACATAGTTCTCTGAAAGTTATGTTTATAGTTATTTAACATTGATATTTAGTTTCATAGAAAAAACAAAGATATACCTGAAATATTTTCCAGTGACATTCTCCAGCTCAGGGGCAATGGCACAGTATATCGAGGTCTGAGCTCCATGTATAGGAACTTTCCAGTTCATTATCCAACTAAATGCAGGCATTTGTGTCATGCTAAAGAAAAACCTTAAAAACCAGTTTCCTGTTGGGGCATCGATATGTCGTTGAAGGTCTGTCTTTGTAGAGCCAGGATGAACACTGTAAACAGACACTCCTGTACCTGTTTGAAGCATTTGTTTATTAGTCTTTTGTTTGCATAACAAAAGTAGACTTAAAAGGTGAATTTTCATGACAATTATACTGCTGATATGACATCATTGGCCTTGTTAAAGTTGTTATTGCTTAGATCTAATTCAAACACTTAGATCTGTTTTAAGGAATAAACACTTTTTGTGACCTGGATTTGTTGCTCTTGTCAACAACCCGACTTTTTGAAGGCCAGATATGTTTGTTACATTTTTCTATGGAGAACAAAAGTGTACATACAGCGTTTAACTTTGATTTTTGATGGGGAAGACCTCAGTTTAACCCAATAGGTTTCAAGATTGAAGTAATTTTAATTTATAAAAAATAACAAGGATGAGGCAGTATCAGAACTAATTATTTTGTTACTAAAGGTGGTTGTGCTAAGCACTTAGACATCTTGATATTCGAAACCTATAAGATTCAAAACACTAAACATAGATCTGTTCATGATTCTTGTCATAAATATGCCAGTTGGTGGAAGCAACATGCTTTATTAATCAAATGTTTTGGCAACAACTCATGTCATCGCCATTATTTAATTTAATTTTGACAAACTCATTTACCAGTTTGTCATGACTGCTTTTCAAATATCGGTTCATAAAAACTTCACTAGTGTATATACACAGAATTATTTCTCACCTTCTAATTTTTTGGCTAGAAATCGAGTAAATAGGATGTTGCATAACTTGCTTTGACCATAAGCTTTCATTGGTGAATAGTTGTTAGTACCATTCAAATCATCAAAGCTCATTCTTCCATATTTGTGGAATGCTGAAGTGACATTTAGAATACGACTTGGAGCACTTGTCTAAAAAGCAAAAGTTTAAAGTATCTTAAATTAAGAGCCTTTAGAGTGTTTGAACATTTTAGTTTACTAATCCTTATTATACACAACCAACAAAATTGCTAAATTTAAAAAAATACTTGCTGTTCAGAATAAATTTGGAAATTAAATTTTAAATTATACATAGAAATTACATTGGGAAATTAAATCTTGTTTTTATTTTTACCAATACTTTTTTCTATTATCATTTTTTTGTGAGCAAAAAATACAGAAACATAGACACATGCAAGGTAATAAAAAACCTTGATAAGCTCAAGAANAAAATGATTTTAGAAATTTGAAAAAACCTTAATGTTGTCAGGTATGAACTTGTTATATTGTTAAGTACTAGTTAAACTTATAATCAACAGTTTCAAAATCATGCCTTGTTTATTTAGATAGCAGTATCTTCAACACCTAAATCTGGTTTAAAAACTTGTTTTTAGATGTTTAAGAACACAAGATACGGACTTAAAAAAAAGCTTAATTAAAAACATAACTGTCAGAGAACTGGAACGATTGTCAAAACATTTGTAATAAAATGTATTCACTACATAGTTCTCTGAAAGTTATGTTCATAGTTATTTAACATTGATATTTAGTTTCATAGAAAAAACAAAGATATACCTGAAATATTTTCCAGTGACATTCTCCAGCTCAGGGGCAATGGCACAGTATATTGAGGTCTGAGCTCCATGTATAGGAACTTTCCAGTTCATTATCCAACTAAATGCAGGCATTTGTGTCATGCTAAAGAAAAACCTTAAAAACCAGTTTCCTGTTGGGGCATCGATATGTCGTTGCAGGTCTGTCTTTGTAGAGCCAGGATGAACACTGTAAACAGACACTCCTGTACCTGTTGGAGGCATTTGTTTATTAGTCTTTTGTTTGCATAACATAAGTAGACTTAAAAGGTGAATTTTCATGACAATTATACTGCTGATCTGATATCATTGGCCTTGTTAAAGTTGTTATTGCTTAGATCTAATTCAAACACTTAGAACTGTTTTAAGGAATAAACACTTTTTGTGACCTGGATTTGTTGCTCTTGTTAACGACCCGATTTTTTGAAGGCCAGATATGTTTTTAATTCATAAAAAAATAACAAGGATGAGGCAGTATCAGAACCAATTATTTTGTTACTAAATGTGGTTGTGCTAAGCACTTAGACATCTTGATATTCGAAACCTATGAGATTCAAAACACTATACATAGATCTGTTCATAATTCTTGTCATAAATGTGCCAGTTGGTGGAAGCAACATGCTTTATTAATCAAATGTTTTGGCAACAACTCATGTCATCGCCATTATTTAATTTAATTTTGACAAACTCAGTTACCAGTTTGTCATGACTGCTTTTCAAATATCGGTTCATAAAAACTTCACTAGTGTATATACACAGAATTATTTCTCACCTTCTAATTTTCTGGCTAGAAATCGAGTAAATAGGATGTTGCATAACTTGCTTTGACCATAAGCTTTCATTGGTGAATAGTTGTTAGTACCATTCAAATCATCAAAGTTCATTCTTCCATATTTGTGGAATGCTGAAGTGACATTTAGAATACGACTTGGAGCACTTGTCTAAAAAGCAAAAGTTTACAGTATCTTAAATTAAGAGTCTTTAGAGTGTTTGAACAGTTTAGTTTACTAATCCTTATTATACACAACCAACAAAATTGCAAAACTTAAAAAAATACTTGAATTTGGAAATAAAATTTTAAATTATACATAGAAATTGAATTGGGAAATTAAATCTAGTTTTTTTTACCAATACTTTTTTATTGTATCAAATTTTTTGTGTGAGCAAAAAATACAGAAACATAGACACAAGCAAAGGTAATAAAAAACCTTGATAAGCTCAAGAAGCAAATTTGTGAGTAAAAAGTGTCCAACGTGATTTACACCAAATTGGATCTCAAATCCATCTTCTGTTTTTCCTTCAGGACACATCATAACTCCTACAAAATGATTTTTTTAAATTATGCTGTATTTACACAAAAATTGTGTCAAGTTTACCAGCATTATTTATAAGTATGTCAAGTCTTTCTTCTGTTGCATTTATATCTTCAGCAAATTTTCTGATTGATGCGAAGGAAGAAAGATCAAGACTTTTAATGACAACTCTGTTTTCTGGGCACTTTGCTTCAGCAAGTATCTACAAAACATTATTCAACACAAATGAAATGGAAGCCAAAGATAAAACTTCCTTATAAGTATAAGATTGCTCTATTTTGTTTGGTGTTGTAATGACACCATGTTAATGAAACATCCATTAAGTGAGCAATAGTTGTGCAACAAAATTGAATAATCAGAAAAAACCTTTTGTTTAGCAAGTTCTGCTTTTTCCAAATTTCGACAAGCAAGGATAACTTTTGCTTGACGCTCCGCCAAATTAATTGCTGTGAACAATCCAATTCCAGTATTTGCTCCAGTAATGATCACAGTTTTTTCACACAATTTTACACCAGAACGAACCCAGCTTCCCTCTGCACTCACAGGGTTAGCCATGATCAGTTATCAGTGTTTCCTACACGAAAAGCAAAGATTATCATTTTCAATATCTTCACAAACAAAACCATTAGTTCGAGACTTAAGTTAGATCAAACTGATTTTATATTAGAACATTTTACCCACACAACCACCAAAAAAGAAGCTTAATGCAAATTTGTATCATGTGAAAACCTTTCTCATATTTACATACTGTTGTTCCGTTGCAAACAGACAATGCTTGCATGCAAACGAGGTTCTGGATGCTAAGTAAGTTAGCATAATAACAATCACAACGTGACATGGGCAAATAAAATTCCGGATTTAGGGAAATACCCTACTATCAGTCAATTTGCAATGTGTGTAAGAAAACTTCTGTATTTTTACATTTACAAGCTGCCTTACTTTTTTCATACCTAATGCTGCGGCAACTTTCCGAACTGTTGTTTGAGTTTTTTTAACGACAACACTATAAAGTTGTTTGGCGTGTGTAAAGTTTTCAGAAAGCTACAGTCTACAACCTTTTTTACGCTACCGAAATCATTCGCAAAAGCAGAAACGGGTCTACAACTACAGGCTTGCTTCTGTTTGCAGATTAAAATCAGGCTGTTACATTTTGTCCGTCTTCCCCGTTTTCCACTTCGGGTCTGGCAGCTCGGCAAGCAACGTTGCGAGTTCTTATTTTTTTGGTGTCATTTTTTAAGTTAAAAACTATGTTTCGCACAATATGTTATGGTCATCAGTGAAAGTATGCCGGAACGCTGTTGTGGTAAAAGAATTTCCAGTGCGGCGTTCCGACAAGAGTTTCAACGCAAAGGTGTCGCAAGTATCGAATATATCATAAAATCCCTTGATAAATTTGGAAATCTCTTCGTAATCTTACACTTTGTCTTGTTAATTTTATTGTTACGTAGCCTGCAGTTGTTGTTTTTATTTGTGTGACGTAATAGGTATCCGTTTTACGCAGTTCAATTTTCGGACGATATTAATAAACACCGGATCGTTCCGGTAAAGAGAATATTCTACTTTCATCACTGGTCATGGCAAACCAGATGTAACCGTGAATTGTTTTTTCTTATCCGTTATTCTTGATCTACCTTTCATAACGCGTCTGTGCTGTTTCCAGCCAATTTGTGACGACATTGATGTTCGGTGCCCAGCGAGACAGTATTGTAGAAGGCGTCTACGTTTAGGCATGAGGCTCTTTCTTGGATGTAGTTGGTTGAAAAAGTTTAGGCAATAAACTTTTCTAAAAGCATAGGCAAAAAACTTTTAATAATCTCGACAGGTTGCATGTATTTTTTTACAAAGAACTATTGATCTTTTCCATGTCCATGATCAAGTGTATTGCTTTTTATTTTGACGTTAAGTTAGGAACCGCCGATCTCAAAAGACAGAACAAGTTTGACGTTTTCCTCAACTGTTCGTTTCATTGTTTTCTCCAAACCTTTAGACGACTTGAGATCCTTTAAAAATGCCATGCTAACATCATATAGCCGCTTTGCGCATTTATTAAACTTTTTGTGATCCGTCCTTATACCGTTGGATGCAAGAGTGCCAATAACTATATCCTGTAGTTTTTTCTTGTTATCTTGAACATACGTTTTTTGGGACGTCTTTCGGTTGGTGCTAGTCGATGCTGCACAACTTAGTATTCTTCTGCGGGCGTTCAAAGGTTCTTTTGTGGGAGTGGATGAACGAAGTTCCATTTTATGCACACTTGGTGACGCCAAAAGTTTGTCTTTAACCAGGTTTGTTGATTTCTTTTTAGTTGGGGTTGATCGCAAAACCATTGAAGTATTAACATTGTGAACACTACTGCTTTGCGCCCTTCTTTTGTACAATTTTTCCGCTACTTTTTGAAGGCGCTTCTTCTTGCCAGGAGTGTGTTCAACTTTTGCCCGTTTTGGGGGTGAATCGTCTATGTTCATTGTTGCTGGGGAGGGAACCTGAGACTTTGAGCCAACAGAAAATGTCTCATACTTAACTAGCTTTTCAACTGTACGGCGACAGTGTCTGTCTTGCTTTTCAGATGACCTAGCATCTACATTGTAACTTATCCCATGGTATGAGGTAGTAAGAGCAGTTGTAAAATCTTGCAACTTCTCCAAATTTGGTGGTTCACTTGTATGTTGCTTGAGAGATGACAGACTTGATAATATTTTCCTACACTCATTCTTGTCAAGAAGCTTGGCAATTGCATCTTGGCTACTATCAGGGCCTGCTTTGGTTTTACTTGCAACTGAGTTTGACCACAACGCATCCATAACACTGTCAGTTGCCTTAGTTGCTGTCACTGGCACTGACATTTTTGCCTCTTTATTGAAGAGGGCAGTTAACTCAGGTATAGTATTTTCCTGATCCTCCGAATTGGAGTTTGAATTGAAAGAAAAATGCTCTGGTACAGTATATAAACAGTTTCTTAAATATTCATTGCAAACATTTTTTGTGCCGTTTACAATCTGTTGTAAAATTTCAGCAGAAATGTGCTCACCATTCTGGGCTCTCCAAGACTTAACAACTTGCTGCAAAATGAAGCTAAATTTGTCATTCATTGTCGACAAAACAGCTGCATTGATACACGGTAGATTTGTGTTTCCAATTTCTGACAGAAATTCTGCTCTACAAGAGTTATAAATATCATTGTGAGCTTGTTCGATGAGTGGTTTTACTTCTAACTCATCCATAAGTTTCAGAGCCTGCAAATGAAATGTGAGAGCTTTGTCATCTGACTGACTTTTCTCCTGTGGTAATGTAATTAGAAAATGTGCCAGCCGTAATTCATGATTCATAAAGAATTTTGGATTTTCCAAACTTGTCTCTTCATTTAAAACAGCATTTGTCCAGTTTTCTGAGCTTAGTTCTTTGCATTGTAGAAATGGATCTTTAGACATGACATAGTCAAACTTGCAAAAAAATCCCCCATTTTGGTATTTTTTTAGGGATTCTTGTAACTTAATACCAGCAGGATTGTCTGCATCACATTGCAGAGCAAAAGTATATTCAGAGCGGTATAAAAGAGGGACAGTGCCCATATCAACTAAATCCAATACTTTTACTACATCACCTATCCAAATGTTGGTATCAGATAATGAGTCAAACTCCTTGTAGTTTGAATCAACAAAACATACATGGCTGTTAAGTTTATGCATTGAAAAGCCTGGGAATGAAGTAACTGATCTTGATTTTGGCAGTGAAATATCTAAGGAACCTTTCCATATGCAGTCTGTGCTAAGCTTTTGAAAAGCAAACGGTTTTGAAGAACAAGTGCCACCAGTGAAATCAACAATCATGGTTGAATCCTCTGACAACTGCAAATCTACAAGTTTGATATCAGCTTGATGCCATAAATTCAGTTTTTTTAGGGCTCCAAGAACTGGGCTTAACTCCTTGATATTGGTAGCATTGTATGGTCCAATATGCCAGTCAACATACAACTGGCAACATCCTGGTGGGGGTAGATTGTCAGACAAATGCAACAGAATGTCTGCAACATCTGAGAAAATGGCCATTATCACGTTTTTCTCCGAATTCCTTTTGTCAAATTTTCTCCATTTAACTTCATTGGCCACCTGTACTTCTGTACACACTTGGATGACAACAAAAAAGGTTTTGCTTTGTTTGTGTTGGATTATGTCAAAAATGTTTGGTTTCTGAAATTTGGCCAGTTGTCTTTGTCCATTTTGCAAGTTAATCAGATTTGGTGTGTCATCAGTCAAATGCTGAATCACAATGATATATTTATCCATTTTTAGTCCTAAGGAATGAAATGAAAAATGGTCACATGTTGCAGTACCCGATATTTTACACAAAAAATACTGCAATTTGATCACAAAAAGTAATGAGTTAAATTTAGTATTTGTTTGGATTTGACAAAATAATTTTGTAACAGTTTTTTGGTCTTTGTGATGTTCCTCTGTTCAGCAAAACATCTTACTTGCAATGTTTTAAAACAATATGTTGGTTATTGCATTATAAACAACATGTTTTGGTAACAACAACCACATCAATCAAATTATCAAAGTATGAAAATAGTTTTTAAGCATACGAAAAATTATGCTAAGAATGTTTCATTAAACAACATGAATCTTTAAGTAACACTTATGGTAGTTCGATGCAAAAAACTACTTTAAACATGCTATAAGAAAACCAGGGTCTGCACAATTTGAAATAGTTTAAAACAATTTTTAAAGCAACATTTTTGCATCCTTTTAGGTTGGTCTGGTTTCCTTTGTGGTTGATGTTGTGTTGTTACACTTGCATTTTCATTAAACGTCCTCATAGATAACATGATTTAATGTGTCCAGTAATGCATTTACAGAAACAGAAAACATCCTAACAAGATACAAACATTTGCTGATATGACAACTTGTTTAAAAGAAAAAGTCTGCACCATCGGAGATCGGGCAAAAATTTGTATTACAAACAGCAACACATAAGAAGTAATGAGAGTATCATGACATAGTTGGATATATGCAACATTAGCAAAAATTAGGTGCAACTTGCAACATTAATTGCGCAACTTGTCTACATTAGTGGTTTTATCTGGTTGCAAAAAAGGTAGTTGATTCCCTGACTTGGGCCTTTTACTTACAAAAGTTTTTTACACCTTCCACATTAAAATAATGTCCACATGCTTGACATTGAAAAGAAAATGGCACTTGGTTACAAAAGGTGTAGATTGGCCCAAAATATTATAAAACTTGGATTCAATATTCTGGATTTAAAAACTATTCTAGAATAGCCAGTTATTCTGCCTTGAACATCCCTAATTTGTTGTTGCAGATTAGGTTAACTGTGGCAAATTCCAGTTTTTTTGCTAGTACATTCTTTTTGATGAGGATTGGCTGAATTAACGCTTTCGAACAATTCACACTTCTGAAAGCGTTTGAAAATTTTAGTCAATACTTCATGCATTAAAAATATTCCGGATGCAATTTCTTGCAAATACCTATTAAACACCAACATCTCTCATAACAATTTTTTATCGAAAAAATATTCTGTAGAAAACTTCCCGACTTAAAATTGTATAGAAAACTTCCCGTCTGGTTATATACTGCTATTGAATAATTGTTGAACAAAAACAACAAAAACCAACACACTTTTTGCGCCAAAACCGGGGATTACCCTGAATGATAAGCTTCATTGCACACATGGAACTCATAGGTTAAAGCAGTGATTCCCGACTAGTGATGTCAACCGCGCCGCGCAAGCGACCGCGTAAATTTTTGAGTAAATTTCCGCGTACGGCCGCGTCCAAAAAAACTATCGTTGCCGCGTGGACGCTGCACACAGCGCAATTTTCTTTTATTATGTTGTATACAGTTAAAAAATTATAACATGTACCCAGGTTTATTACGTTTTTCTGTCTTGAATGTTTTATACACCAGCACTAGCGCAGAGTGCAACTAAAAATGGGGCAACTCTAAAATACGCAATCTACGCAATCCACGCAATCTACGCAATCTGTTTTAATTTGAAGCAATTTGAGTAGATTAGGCACACAGCCTGGTTTAGTTCAACCTCATCAGATTAGGCACCCAGTCTAGGAACATGATGCTCAGGTTAGGCGCGCATTCTGTACAAACTAAACGCAATTCAGGCAAAAGCCTGATATAACTTAACGCAATCTGGAATGCCCAAGTGTGCGTAGATTGCGTATTTTAAAGTTACCCTGCCTAACTTGGGCATTCCAGATTGTGTTGAATTAAACCAAGATGTGTGCCTAATCCATTCAACTTGGCTGGATTGCTTTGAATTAGACTAGATTGCGTGGATCGCGTAGATTGCGTAGATTGCGTATTTTAGAGTTGCCCCTAAAAATGTATATTATGAGAGTTTTATCATTCATAACAAAGGTAGACAACTCAAGACAAGGCATAAGTCAAGTCAATATTTGTTAAATATACATCTTTGTATTTAACAAAATGTCTAAAAATCCAAACCATTGGAACTCTTTTATTGTGGTGCAACAGGCAATGTTTAAATTAAAGGGCACTCAATTGATGTAAGGACAAATGTCCAATAATGCAAATGTCTTAAACATGTTTACAAATAGTGTGTGGTAAAACATTTAGTTGGTTAATTTATTTCGAATTCATGATTTGGCAAATTTTGTGGAATTTGTTTAGTTGTTGCTCAGATGTATTACATATACTGTTTAACCATTTCAGGCAAACTAGTTTCTTTGTAAGTTGAAACATTGAAATGATTTATGTTTATTGTTGCATGTTCTACATTGCAGGTTTTGGGGCTGATATAGAGGTTTATGGTATAATATTATTTGCAGTGCGGTGAGGTGTAAACAAAACTTTTGTAAAAATTTGCGGTTCTGGTGCGGTTTGCGAACAGTTTGGAATTTCGCAGTGCGGACAAATTTCATAATTTTTCTGTCCGCGACATCACTATTCCCAACCTGTTTGTGGTTGCGTACCACTCGGAGGTAAAACAATTTCGACGCGTACCACCTAGTTCGAGAAAAACGTAATTTCGATCTGATAACTATTTTATTTCCTGAATCGAATACTATCAGATACGAAAGCAACGAAAAACGTAGTTCAAACTAATGGGCGATGCGGGGCACAACTTTGCTTACTACGCACCGGAAATCATGTCCGGGGGCGGCAAGGCGAATCCTACTTTATATTCGTTAATGCAAAAATGAACCTGTTTGCACTCCCATGTGGAGGGGAAAGTCAAATCGCGCGAGATGTTAGTGTTGGATACGAACAGGTCATTTTAAGCCATAAATTTGTTGGGGAACATTCCTGTGCATTGCCACTGCAGTAACCCACTTTCACAGTAGATAAAAGCAATTGCAGACGCATTAATATTGCCTTTCTTATCTTAATAATTAAATGATTTTGAGACACTGACATATTGTTCATAAAAGGTTGTTGGCCATCGTACTTTTGCACTTTAAATAGACCAGTTGAGTGTTACAGAGTAACCTAGCGGATGAAGTAACAAACATTTTGAGATCACTTACAATTTTTTGTTAATTCGAACTATATCCACAAACTACAAAAGGTGCTCGTGTACCACCTGGAATGCCGCCGCGTACCACTAGCGGTACGCGTACCACCGGTTGGGAAACACTGGGTTAAAGAATACGACAAAGAAAAATTATCAACAACAAAAACACTACCTCGAAACATAGATACTACATACAGCTCGAAACTCAAATATAAAAGGGGACAAAATTTTTTTACAGTTTTGACCGAGACCTAATTCCGGTTAGTTCCATTGTCACATTCCACAGTTTTTCGGCAACATCGTCGTCCTTTGCTGCGTCTGACACTTCGGCCACATGGCAATCGCTAAAACAAGTATTAGATTAGGCTAACCAAGGTTTACGAAAACATCTGCATGTAACAAACCTAAAATACTTTCCAGAGACATGAGACAGTTCCGGGGCAATGGAGCAATAAATAGAACTTTGGGCCCCGTGTTCTGGACTTTTCCAGTTTAAGATCCAGTTTAACCCGGGAATTCTAGTGGCATTAAAAACGAAATACCACATTAGACTTCCCGCAGTTGTGTCCACTCGGCGTAAGATCCCAGTCTTTACTATTCCAGGATGGATACAATTGGCTGTTACTCCAGTGCCTGAATTCACATTCAAATATTTTGTTGGGAAAGAAGGTTTACTGTAGCCTGCTTTGGCCAGGTTAATTTTCTTTTTGACCTTTGGTTGGAATTATTTAATGACGTCATACAGCCATGTGCCAAAAATGATCTGGTCAATACTGTGTCGCTGTTTTGAGCAAGGTTGGCAATACACGCTACGGTACGTTGCAAAATCCTCGAAGGCTATAGTACGGTTTTAAGCATTGTGCAACTTGGCA
Organism: Phallusia fumigata; assembly: GCA_008931825.1. Taxonomy (NCBI): domain Eukaryota; kingdom Metazoa; phylum Chordata; class Ascidiacea; order Phlebobranchia; family Ascidiidae; genus Phallusia; species Phallusia fumigata. Next base: position 13,727 of record QXVZ01034140.1, read on the forward strand.
AAGAAGATCCCAAATGCACATTTTATTTTTAAAGTGTGTAGCAATTGTATGCATATATATTTGTATGCCGAAGCTGCTTTGTTTTTTAGTAAATTTTGAAAAAAGTACATTTGTATTGGGACAAGACCTAACTTACACAACAATTCTTTGGTATTCAACTTTTGGTCACAAACGTGAGTGCAACAACGACCAACCTTTTAAAATTTTTGCCAAGTGTCTTGTAAAGAGTATGAGACTCAGTTTACTGTTTGCATAGGCTTTCATGGGTCTGTAATCACGGGTGCAGTTCAAATCGTCGAAGTCGATGTGTCCAAGTAAATGAGATACGGAGGAAACTGTAACGATTCGACTCGGTGCGCTTTTCTGGACAAAAACATTTTTGTATTTTAAAGGGTCTGGGGTTTGATTCCCAACCGAAGAGCCCTCTATGATTTCCTCAGCCACATACTTGTTAGCGTAAATGTGTTTTGTGAAATGCACTAACTTGCATGAAGTGTCAAACTTTTTTATGTGGGTGTTTGCAGAGATAAACAAACATTGCGGGAGGAATCAAATACAGCTTACAGTTACAGCACATGGCCCAATACCAATGTCATATAAGACGTCGTACCTTGAGCAAATCAAGTAGCAAATTCGTGAGTAGAAAATGGCCAACGTAATTGACACCAAATTGTGTTTCGATTCCGTCAGCAGTTTTTCCTTCAGGACCCATCATTATTCCTAAATTATTGAAGCAAAAAGTAACATGTAATATGACAGTGGTTACAATCGTTTTCGAAAAGTAACAAAGTCCAAGACGCACCAATACACATAAAAGATATAGTGTGCCTGTGGTTATTGCGGAATTACCACCGGCAATGTGAATGTGATCTTGATAAGAAACAATGTAAAGCGAAGTTACCTTGCGAACTATATCTTAAAAGTTTTAGATTTGTAAAATCGGTAATGTTTGATAATAAATGGTCAAAACCTGCATTGTTGATGAGTATGTCAAGCCTCTCTTCTGTTGAATTTATGTCTTCGGCAAACCTTCTTACCGAAGCTAATGAGGAAAGGTCAAGCATTTTTACAACAACCATTTCTGCCGAACATCCCGATTTTTTGATGATCTGATGAGCACAGTTTATAATTAGTGATCTAACTTGATCGAATTCGTCCAAACGTCGCCAATGCCAAAGCTTAAGTGTTAAGTAGTGACCGGAGGCCACGACATAAGTGGTCAAGTCTATACAGTCCCTGACCTAAACCACACAAAAGTGAACTTTACAAAACATTTCAATGCTAAAGTAAAGCCGTTTCTTGGTAGGCATACCTATGCATTCGTAACAGCGTTGTTGTACCTTAGCTCTTGCTTCTTGTGCCTTCTCAGCATTTCGACAGGCAATAATAACTTTTGCTCCACGTTTCACAAGATCAACAGCTGTCCAGTAACCGATTCCCGTGTTCGCACCAGTTATTATCACTGTTTTACCGCACAACTTCACATCGCAACGAACCCAGCTACCGCGAGCGCTAACTGGTTTAGGAATGTCATCCATTGCAACTTTATCAAGCCTGCTCTCAAATGCAAACACTAAATTCCCACGACAAAAAACAAAACATGGGGTTCCCAATGTCAGAGCTAAACGCTTCGCTTTGGCTGCCGCACCTTGATTAACAGTCACGTATGAGTTTTTGTGAAATTTCAGTTCTCATAAATTTGACATTATTATCAGAAGTAGTAAAAAGGCCAGCCATATTTCCGGGAAATAACGCCAGTTCAAACTTGTACTGTTTGCCCACAAATGTTTACACAAAGCCGGTCTAGGACAATGATCGCATACTAACCGGCATACGTGCGTGCCGACCTACTTGTCAATTCTCGATGGATACTGTATTGGAGTAATGTTTTTAATTAAGCTGCAGTACTAACAAACAATCGTTCCATAATGTAACAAAGCGACTGAAACGCATCAGTCAAACTACCGGGTTTGCTATAGTGACAATCTGCGGTCGTACACACTATTTCATGAAACCGTAAAGTGTATAGTAAAGTTATGTAACGGCGGCCTTGTATTGATACAAACTCCTTTGGCTGGATAAAAAACAAGGAAACAACCTGATTTCTGATATTATGTAATTTAAAAAAGTAACTTGGAATCACCGGCGCCCCGTAGGCGCAGAGGACGCGGTGGTCATGTGACGCCGCCAGATTTTTCAGGCACGTTGGTGGCCACCCCTGGTGTTACATCTCCACGTTCATTTTCCCGCCACTATCTGTGTTGCAACATGTCATGTAATTGGAGGTAACAATGTCCACAGTGAGTTTATTGAGTAATTATCCTACAACGACTACGTGAGCTGTTTACAGCAAGTTACTTTTGGTAAGCCTGCTACATGTGCATTTTATTAGGTGAACATTAACGGTAACTGGAACTGTATTGAATCTTTAGATTGCAAAATCTTTTGATTGCTGTAGAAACTCGTCACTCCTGTGTCGCAAAATAGTTGGTGAGTTTTTGATTGATAACTTTGTTCAAAAGTTCTTTGTTGTCTAATTTGGTTTCGTTACTGTTTTAGAAAACCGTCGCCATTGCTACCGCTGCTGCCGATTTGCTTGTTTGATGGTTGCCATTGTTGTTGCTTTGACGCCATTAAACCAAGGTTTGGAAGTGTCGTCTTCAGTCGGAAAAGGGCAGAACGTGTTTAAACGTGACAAACCCCTTTGATGCTCAGCCTTGCAGGTCGGCCGTTCAGAGTTACGGCGTTTATGACGTCAAATTCACAATTCTTAAAGCCCCTCGCATTGTTGCATTACTATCCCATTATACAGCAATAAACGATAATTGCAAAGCATAATACTACAATATTTAATTTAACGCTTTGTTGTCTCAATCAAGTCCTAAAACGCTGCACAGAATAGTTTTTGATCAACATATATTAGGCTACAACAAAACAATTTTGACAAAGATTGGGAACTAAAGCACGTGTGATTACGCATATGACGTACCACGTTGCATTCGTTACCTTGGATTACATTTTGCTGACGTGCTATTTTAAGACTGTTTAAAGCTTTTGTGACTTTACGCGTAGTTACCTGTGCCACTGTCAGGATTTATTTTAGTTTAGTTCTACTATGTATCTGATGAAACAGTGTTCTTTTTTATCATGTAAGCGAAAGTAGTACCAACCCAACATGCTCTTTCATAAAGTGTTGTCGTGTGTGTTGGATTGGAATACTGCGAAATGTCGTTGTGCAAATTTGTGACATAACAATAGATTGTGTGGTGACTTATTCCATCTTGAAATCTTGGTAAATCGGTGCCTATGTGGCAGTCGTTAGTTATATTGAGTAAGTGAAACGCAAGAAGGTTGTGCACCCCTGCAATAGTTAGGTGTACCATATTATTATCCGAACACAGGGACAACATAAACATTAAGTACACGCATAAATAATTGTTACAAACATGCATCTGACCATGATCTGTTAAAGCCTTGTTTGTTCTAATTTTTCACGGAGGGCGAATCCCGTGCCAGGAAGAGCGCTTCAGTCCATTCGACCAGGCGAGCGCTTGCCTTTCAAATTCCTGTTGGCTGTTCTTTATCTGGGTCTCGAGGCCCTCATGTGTCTGTGTCGCCTTACTAAACTATTCGTTTATTTGGAGTTTAGGAACGTGAAGAAGAGCGCAGTTTGAATCGCACAACAAAAAACGTTTAAAACAACTAGAATACTATAAAAGCCGCCCTAGTTATAACACCGAAAAGTTCGCGCGAACAACAACATACAAAACCACACTTAAGCAAAGCGCAGCAACGAGATTTACCGAAGGGATGCTGGGGATGCACCAACCACAAATTAGCGCGAGGTTGTTACTGCAACTTAGCATATCCAGGAGTGTGACTTAGTCAAGAGGAATGCGTCACGGAAAAAATATAGGTGTGCAGAAAATGTAAAGGAACCGTAAAAGTAATGACGTAAGGTTAAATAGTTAATCGCGCGAAAAGCTAACAGAATAAACAACTAGGAATATCGATGTACAAACAACAGAAGTGATAAACGCAAGTGAAAGCGAGAATAAAAAAAAATATAACACAGCAAAATCAAAATGCAAAGATTTATACAGTACTGGGCCTGAATAACAGACTGGACAACGGTAATTTGTTGTAAAAACAGAGTTTATAAAAACGCACTGAAAGCGTAACTGGCCAAAAAGCCCTACTCTAGCTGTGGAAGTCATAATTGCTGTACATTTTGTAAAATAGTCTTTTGTTAGTGTAATTAATGTTTATTCAAAATTCTTGACCAACTGTGATGCATTGTTTTTGTGGTCTCGGTTTCTATTTGAATAAGATATTAAACAAACAGTACCAAGTGCACACCTGTGAAAGGGTTTTAGGATTCTGTCACTAAGTTAAAAAGTCATAAACTCCATAACTTGCCAAAGCTTTGTACCGGGGTTTGGCAAACTACAGCCAGCAATATCTTTTTTTCTGTCCCGCTGGATCCTATTAAACCTACTTAACATTTCCGGGATTAGGAAAAGTGCCTCAAACCACAATCCCCAGTATGAGGCGTGTCAGAATTAAAAAAAAACTGTGGTTATAAAAGACAGTTTTATTACAAAATGGTACTGGGTCACAGTAATGGACAAATATGGCTTGCCCGTGCCTGAACCGTTTTACGATGCCAAAGAAAAGAGATGGAGAGTCCAACAAATTTTATTTCGAAGAGCAAACTTCTAGTCAAACAGGGCTTGCTTGGGGACGCTCGTTAAGGTGTAAATCAAGTTTTAGCTCATATGACGCGCGTTTATGATCGCAAACCACCGGTGGTAAAAGATAAAAGTGATTCGCTTTTTCCGCCTTTTATATTTTAAATTTTCACACAAGACGGAAGATATGACTGTTGCGTACATAACGCATGGTTTTTAACTTCACGTCAATACGCACTGATGATGACAACAGCGATTATTGAAACGTTTGCAAAACAATGTATTCACCCTACCAGTTTTTAATCAAGCCACAATCAATCGTTTTTTTATTAAGTATGCTTTGACTTCCTGTATAGACCATTTAGAGTTAGGTAACATTGAACATTCTTTCCATTTTACCTCACTTGAAGAGCTTAATATTGTATATCTGATTTGTTTAAAAATATTATAAAATTCGCTTTTTGCCCAACGTGCATGCCGAGACTATCATAAATTGGTAATACGAGTGTTTTTTGAACAACACTGTCTAAACCTAAACGCACAGCAAAGGCATAAATACCCATAATGCTTTTAGCATGGTATGGGCAACACAACAAGAAGTTAGTAAGACTTTGTGATTTATGGACAAGTAGTGCCTCCATTTATCGATGTCTTATGTGTACTTTCCTACTGGTTAATCCACCAATGACCCAGTAAAAGTGTTTTTACTACCTCTTGGCATGCCCGGGCACAGAATTTTTGGATAAAGTTTGTGATAAACTCCATGTAATTCACTTTTGTTATCTTTTATTCGAACATGGAACTCGTAAAATGTAAATCAGTCACAAGATTTAGTTCCGTTGTTAGGCGTTTTCGATCGCAAGGCACCGTTGCTGGGTCAAAGTGAAAGTAAACTTGCCAAAAACACGGGTAAAAATAAGGCAATACACTTGAGCTACAGTTAGTCCGTTAACATGGTCATTTTAAAGGTGGCTTTTTGAAAGACGGTCGGTCGCGTCCTGTTGGCTGGGAAAAACACACTTTAAAACAAAAAGAGTTACTACGTAGACGAAAAAATCTTTATGTGCTTCATACATCTAATGTCCTATTTCGGACCAGTCTACAATTAACATATAGGCTAGGTTTGGTGTTGTAGGCAGATCGCGACTAAAAATGCAGACAGGTTTCTAAACTGTTTATCCGCATAATTTAATTATGTTAGTAGCTTTACTGGAATAGTTAGTTGTTTTCACTCAAATAGTTGGACAGAAAGTGAAAGGAAGCATTACCGCGATGATCATTGCTAAGACTTCTAAAATCATTGCTACAGAAAGACAGCATGTAAAAAGTTTAGAATAATCATATCTATGTGTGTTAGGATAGCATAGACAAACAATTCATACAAAAGAACGCGGGTGAAAACAGGGATTATGACTGACAGTCCGTCGGATCGACCAACTACTTCGGTAAGTTTCACAAAAACAAAATAAATTACAGTAAATGTAAAAAGTGCTAGAAATCCGAACCCACGACCAAAGGTTATCCGGGATAGCATTTTATCATTGTTTAAAAAGGGCCCCATACGTTGTTGTTGAGGGAAAGTGGGTTTACGCAATCCCTGCTTTCTGCACACAATGCTACGCTATCTAGCGTGAATGCTTTAGAAAGCATATCACGGGCGCGAATATGTGCCAATATGTTAACAATACAAACGTGGGACTTTTTATGTGGCAACCTAGCTGCCAGCTGCCAAACAAAAACATCCGAACTATGGAGTCTCTCCTGTCGGAAAATCCATATTTCCTAATAATAATGCGTTGGTATACCACTTAAGTGGCGGTTTTAAATTAAGCTATAAACGCTAATTAACATATGGAATGGCAGCTCGCATGAAACCAATCGCTTTGGAAAACACAAGAGTGAATCGATTTATAGAACTAAGTATATCAGTTTTCCTTGATAATTGCCTTGCCACGCTGTCGCTTCATGATTGAAGTCGAAAACTACCGAGTTTGATGCCAAAGTTTTTTTAAACGTTCTGACCCCGCTCCTAAAGTGGAAAACTGCGCCATCTATTGATGGTGTGGCACCATCGCACACAACGATGGTAAGATGAGATATGTTACGAGATTTTAAAACGCTTTGGGCACGTAAGTAGGGTGTGCGGGAACCAGGGTTGTTATGGGTCCCCTTCCGCGAA
>QXVZ01034146.1:0-13937 GCA_008931825.1 Phallusia fumigata
GGCTGGGTCATACAAAGACTAGTACAATTACAATAGCAGATGAAAACCGTGTTATTCTTTGGCGGCTGACAGGGGTGGGGAACCTGCGGCACGCTTGACTATTTAGTCAAAACCATTATTGTTTATGTGTAAGAATTCCTTTGAGATGACTTCGCTATTACTGGCGATTCATATTCAACATTCAACCGTATTATGATGTCAAACTTTTTTAAAAGTTGCCACACATTCAACCACTTTTTTCAACTTTTTTTCAAAGTGGTTCTAAGGCTTTTTTTCCCTTCACATTTTTGTTTGGGCAAAATGTACTTTTTCTACAATTTACCTGAATGTGGTTTATCTATTTTGCTGGTTCTGCCATACTCAATCAGCTAATTACCAACCTGCATACTGGGAAATACCCACAGGTAAAAACTACTACGATGGATGTTTAATCTCTATAATAGTTGCGTTGCTGTATTCGTATTTTTGTGCAATTTATGCGGCCAGCAGTACTAAATAAGTTCAATGGGCTGGATGTGGCCTGTTTAGCAAAAGATTCTGGGTCATAACGACACAGCAAAATGACATTAAGAAAAGCCTACCCTGGCACTGCTTTTTTAAGTGTAGTTTTTAATGAATTAGTAATCCTAAAACATATACAGTGACGTCATAGTGTCATGCATGAATGAAGCAGGCGGTCACGTGGTGCAAGACATGCCAAAGCAACCAAAGCAACATTCGTGACAGAAACGTCGGTGTTATTGTGCACACACAATCACTCGGGCGATTTAGAGTGTTTGTGACGTCATACCTGAAAGGCGACTTGGTTCTTTTGATCTGGAGTTGACGTCATCACCATCCTCCCCCCTCTCATCGTAATTGACCCCCTGACTGGGACGTTGCGATCAAGGGGACTCAACTCGCGAAGGGGCTTGTTAACCTGCAAAATACTTTTTATTGGAAAAAAATTGGCTATTCGTTTTATAAAATGGTTTTTTGTCCCAATTAAAAAAATAAACTGCAAGTTAAGCTATGGCCACTAACAAAGCCAGCTGTTTCATGTTGATGGACTTAAATGAGGAAAAGGAAAACGTTGTGATATCGCAGTGACTCTCAAACTACTTTTTCAAGGGGGCATTACACAATAATTTCGCTTAGTAGGTTTATGTTTTTGTTTTAATAAACATAACTTTGATAAAAAGCGCCTTAATTGAACTCTTATCGCGCTGGTGCATTAAAAGTCTAAGCAACTTTTCCAAAGGCCATCGAAACAGTTTGAAAAACACTGCCATAACGAATGCCTAAATTTACGGGTGAACTTTTCAACGGTGACATTTCTTCTTTTTTGATGACGATTTTTTCCACGTTCACCAAATCAGGGAGCGATGTCTTGGAGTCACGTGCTTCCGATGACGTAATCGATCTGCTTTCGTCATCAGCATCTGTACGAAACAACAGACGAAGTTAAACAAAGGAAAATGTTTTAGTTTAATTGCATTACCAACCTGACGTCATAGTGGACGTGTCTGCGTCATATCCGGCTGGGCGGTCAGTCGATGACGACATCATGGAGCTGACGTCAGAATCCGAATCGTCGTTTGTCTTCGGTGACGTCACCGTCCTTCGACTTCTGCCACCGTTTAGTCGGGGTGATTCCCCGGAAAACAGGGATCGGCGTTGTACGACGGACGGAAGTGACGTCAATGATTCCTCTCTGGGAGTTTTTATAATACCCGCGCCACTAGGTGTCGTCACAAGGGAAGTTCTGACATTTAAGAAGGTAAAAAGTCACTGATAAATGTTTCTTTGGTTATTAGTTGAGCGTTGCTAGGTTCAAAAAAATGTTGTTACTAACCTGATTGGGGTTGATATGCCGCTGTCACGTGACGGCGCTTCGTCTGCAGATTGGCTGGCGCTTTTGTCTACGCAATAATTAGTTAGATTGAAAATCGGAACAAAGAAAAGTAAAATCTAAACAAAATATACAAGTATTTTCAATACACAATGCAGTCTATGATTAGCAGCGAATTAAAATAGACTCAAAACTACATGTGGAGAAATAAAGCATAAACAAGGGAACGATGTATATGGTAAAATACAATGCAATGCACCCTAGCAGTTGTTTACCAAGACGCTATAACAACTTTACCTGCTTCAAGTAGCTCAGTAAGTGAAACTTGCTTGACAGGTGCATTCTGTTTCTTGTATGTTGCTGTATATGACAAAAAGAATGTTTTCCTAATCTCTGAATAGATTTTAAAATCTAAACTGAAAAAAAAAGGCACCAGCGCCCTCTTATGGGGGCGTTTGTTATCGTTAGGGGGCACTGGAGAGTAAATAAGCGATTAGGGGCACCGAGAGTAAATTAGGCAGTTTAAACAGAACAACCATGCAAATTTTGTCACATATCTCCTGAAACGACCAATATGAGTAATTTGGGCGTTGTGTTTCTATAATACTCACTACATTTGATGGAATAAAACTCATTTTAAACTTTATTTTATTTACAGAAGCGTTTTTAAGTCCCTCAGCTGCCCAGGTTTCATGTACATGAAAAAGGTTAAGAAATGCTGGACTAATCTAATGTAGAGCTCACCCACCTGGGTCAACTGTGAATCCAACTTTGGTCCAATCTTTTTTCACAGGATCAGTCAGCCGCGATACCGGAGGTGAAGGACTGGACTGTGATTTCCATTGGCGTTCCTGAAAATTAGAAAACTGTTTGTTTAAAATACCACGAGACTCAGTGTTGAGCAAAAAACAACCATGTCGAAGTTTAAATCTTACAAAATAAGAAAAGTTTGCAAGCCACATCCATATATAATCGGCATCTGTTGACCACTTTTTGAAGACTTCTGTAGACTTCGAAATCAAAGTATACTTCGACGCCTATTCAGGTTGTCTTTCACACGGAATAAGCTTTTATGATGGCAAAAGCCGAAACAAAATTGTTAAAAACAATAGAAAACTATTGTGGGCTATTTATAACAACCTCCGCCGGTTGAAACCGCGTGTTGGGCAGCCCAAGCTCAGAGTCAGCCAACACTTAAGGTAAACAATTACTGTGATTGGTTTGCTGCTAGTTATAGAGCATTAATTCTCAAACTTTTAAAAATATTCGCATAACGCCCCCCCTGCAGTTTGTTTCGATAAACCTGCGATCAAACTTAACACGATTACAATTCAGCAATGCTTTGTGTGTGACACAATCGCGGTATGTTACTTATGATATCACAAAGCAGCATTGCGCGGTGGTGCCACAAATGGTGCAATCAACGTATATTAAGTATATTTCAGCAATCACGCGATATATCATTGGCTAGGAGAGACTGAAGACATTTCGCGGTCCACTTAAAATCACTTCACGAACCGCTAGGAGAACCCCCCGCGTACCCCACTTTGAAAACCCCTGTTACAGAGGAAAAGTAGTTTGTTTTAAAGCTCAGTCACTCACCACGACCACAGGGGCTGCCACTGGTGATATTTGTAGAGATGATCTGTAAACCCGACATTTTTCACCCGATAATCCAGCGTTCTTTAAGTCTGCGATGATTCCGTCAATAGATTTCACCTGAAGAGGAACAAAATCGTTTCGTTTTTACTTGTTCTACCGAAAAGCTAGAAGCTACAAAAAAAGTCGAACCACTACATTGCTGCATATCAAAACTGTAAAATATTTTTGTTTTCTGTTTAAACCAGTTTCTTTATTGTTAAAAGTAATAAAAAATAGGGCTTTGAATAAAGAGACAAATAAAAACAGCTGACTAGTTTAGTTTGAAGTAAGCCTAAAGTTTAAAAATTTTTGATTTTGCAACTTAAATTTATGTCTAGCTTTGCCTAAGAAGTTTTTCCGCCATATTTTCTCTTTTTCTGCCAGATAAAAACACAATTTTACACTTAAATTCTTTGGACTTTAGGACGAAAAGTCCTATACAGACATCCCCAGACGTCGAACAATGGCAAATAATCACAAAATAAATTTGATTTCGCGGACATTTGTATCAATTTAACGAGTTAAGGGTGTGTTAGACTAACAACATGTTGCTGAACCAACCGTTGAAATCTGCAGGGCCCTGGTTATTTTCGCCTTGTTTTCAAGTCTTGTAGCATTCGGACACAAACAGCGAACGATATCACATTGCTTGTTCTTTTCGACTCTCACTTTTTCGCGCTGATAATGTTTCATTACATAGATTTCTCCTGTTTACCCTTGTATAAACTCTGTTGTTACGACGACATTATCAAAAGAACAAAAAACTACAAAATTTGTCAATTCGTGTAAATCTAAATAAGCTCTTTAAAAATACTTTTTTAACTTAATCTTAAATTTGAACTGGAATCTATTTGACAGGTTGCATCTTTTTGCTGTTTTTCTGTTTATATCGATGCAAAAACATTCCATAAACTTTTGACCACAAATTTCAAGTTTCAAAGGGGGTTTAAACTTTTTCTAAACCCTAACTAGTCTTATTACCTGCAATTCAAATGCCTAAACCTTCAAAGACTCTTACTAAATCCAGGTCATTACCATAGACAAACACAGACTACATTGAGAATAACATGCTACATTATCTTGTATGTAAACATATATTACAGCAAACTGAACAGCAATTTATAGCGACTAGCTTACAAAACCTATGTTAAACTGTTGCCAGTCTAAATACTGTTAGCAGTTATTTCGAACAACCAGATTGCAACAAAACATAGAGTATTTTCTTGACACTGAGTGCTACTTCTGATAAGGCCGTGACATTTAATTGGCAGCTGACTGGCTTACGGCATTGAAAAGTGTTCATGTAAATTGTAAATACATGGCTTCATGTTTTCGGAATATCTGTATGTAAGTTACATAAAGCAAATACCAGAAACACATGGACCTAAGGCTACATCACATCTGCTGGGTTAGGTTGAAACGCTTTTAACCATGCAAAGCTCTGGCATTTTTTTAGTTTTCATCGGTGTTTTGTTTTCCTATAACTCTTTTTATAATGAGTCGGCAGAAAGTAGATAAGTAGCAAATAATAAAATTTTTGTGATTATACACATAGTTGACTTATCATGGTAATAAAGTCACACTGTCATGGCATTGTTTTTTTGACAAACACCCATTTTGTTATCACCATCATGATTATGTAATCTTAAAATAAATCAGATCATTTAATTTTCACCCACTTTTGGTTCAACATGTATGTTGTGCGGTTACAAAGAACTCTTACAAGCAGGTTATTGTCTTGAAATCAATTCGCCTACCTAACCTACCTAAGACGCTCTGACGTCACATTAAATTTTCATAGTGCGCACTAAATAAATACAACCGATTATAAAGTGGCTCTTGCATCAAAAGGCATCGATTTTTGAAGGTATTAGAAGATCAATATTATATCATTGGTAACGCTGCTGTAGAGGAAATATTGACTTTATGTTGGTAACTGTAGCAGAATGAAACAAGATTGTTTTCAAAGTATCTTGTGCACTTACACATTTTAGTCAGCAAACCACTGAGATAATTATGTAAACAAGACCATGGATAATTAATAACAAAAGAGGTAACAACGTGGTTATCACCCCATACTACATTCAAATTCGTTTCTTGATGAAGGCTTGAACGAAACGTTAGATTCTCAAAGCAAATTTTAACGGAAGGCAACATATACGCAAGTTTTCAAATAGTTTCATTTCTTATTCCCCACCTGCAATGCTTCTTCATTGTCCGAACTTGTATGGACTTGTTGCCCTCCGTCTGGCTCCTTCTGATTGGTCCAAGATGAAGCGATCAGATTGGTCCGTTTCTCAGCCAATGAGCTCTCGCTGCTGGAGCTTGAGGTTTCACTTTCACTTGCCGACGTCGAATCAGAGTCGCTTGATTCCTGCAAAATAAGATTTTGAAAATACTGTAATCGTTCTTTTTTTCCTTATTGTTACCCATTTGAAACCACAAACCAGGAAGTAATTATTGTTCTCATGGTTAAATAAAAAACATCTTTTGTTTGATGTTATACATGTAATGTAGAATATATATATGTAATGTTTTCGATATCTTTGTATCCCCCTTTGCATATCTTTGAAAATAGATCTCGTAGCCCTTAGGGTTAGGGCAGCCCTAGGTAGCACTTTTACGGCTCAAACTACGTAATGTGCAAAACACTTTATTAACCAGATGTGGAAAAATTTACCGCAAACACAGAACTCAAATTTGTTGAGTTTACATTTGGGTTGGTCTTTTAGCTTACACAATAATTAACAACAAAAATATTTCAAAATCAAGTTTTCGCAAAAGTACCTCGTCATGTTTTATTTCCGCTGACTCCGCGGCGGAAGTTCGTTGTTGTTCCGCTCTGATGACGTCATAGTCCTCTTCCGTTGTTGACGAATCAGTCGCCGTTACGTCATCGCTTCGAATTACTTCGTTCTTCTCTGAATTAAACCGGACGCGCTTCTGGAAACAAATTTATTTAAATATTATTTTGTTGCAATTTTTTCTCATTATTGTTGTTACCGAGGTTACCTCAGACTCAGGCGACAGAATTTTCCTTTCGAGGGCTTCTTCGTCCATTTTCTGTCAATCACAGAAACATTGAAAACCGCAATAAGTTACTTGGCTTCATTGTGGTCGAAAAATTTACCTTAATTTCTAAAGTCTCGTCTTTGTGCTTCTCTTGCCGCTCGATGGCGCTCGCGAGTGCTTGATCGAACGCTTGGTTTTCGCTGAGAATCACGTGGTTTGATTTTAACCTCGGAGCAGGCTTTGGTGACGTAGAGCGTGTGACGTCCTTCTCAGGAACAAGGATCGTTGCACTAAGAATTACAAGACTGGAATTAAATACAAGATATTACTGCTAAATTTCCCATCCCTAACCGTATTCTATAATGTTTTTTAATGCCATTGCATTGCTGGTAAGTTTGTTTCCTTCTTCACGTGTTTCATAACTCTTCAGTGCGCTAAGGTTTATTACTCCTGGTTTTATCATTACTTTTATTATGTGAGCTGTTATTATAGACGCATATCCCCACGATTTAATTCATGATTCTGAAACATGGACGCATAACTTGGTTGTCCAGACCACATAATAGCTGTAGAATTGGACTGTGGCGGAAAATATATAGAGTTTGAAGAGTTGGTATAACCTTTGTAATATGTATAAAAACGTTAAATTACATTTAATTTAATTTGTTGTCACTCTGTCGTTGATACTTTGTCTTTGAGACCTGCCAAAATGTTTGACTTATGATGTTTGATTCCGACAGTGCGCCCAAACTCACTCTCTTGTGAGCCCCCGTTCTATAACGCCTTGTAATTACGGTGTAGCTGCAGCGCGTTCAATCTCGAATCACCAATTATGCCCTCCATTATTATCGCGCCTCATAACGTTTTAAAGTTGCGCAGCTATTTCAGGCTTGGTGATTGTTTTAATGATATTGTCTCGCTATGATTTCTTTTACCAAGCAAAATAAACTTAACTCAACTCAACTCATCCACTAAAACTGCACAGAAATTAGAGAATTAGCGCTATTGGAAGCATATAAACCAATTTGATAACTTTTCTACAGTAAAAAAATTTTTGCACATAGTAAAACCAACCGCTTTCTGGGCGAGATCCGCTGGCTCCCATCCAAAGAAGAGTTGCTCGAGAAAGTATCCGATTCCTCTCCGTTCATCCTCCGTCCTCCCGACCAACTCTGAGTGGAAACGTCAGATTGATAAGCGGAGTCGTCGCTCGCCCGCTTCGAGAGCGTCTGAAACGCAGCCACTGCCGACGTGAGGGGAAGCACCGACTGGTAGAGTCCCTTGACGTCGCGTGTTTGAGGGACAATAGATTCTTCCTCGATGGGAGGCAGCAGCGGCGGGTCCTGTGAGAAATGAAGAGTTAGGGGAACAGAAAAAGCTTGTTTTTGTGAATGGTTTTTTGCATACTACCCGAAGCAGGAGTTCCCAGTGGGGGATATCCTACTAACGGAAAATTTTGTATTTGCGAAGAGAGAGGGTATTTTTTTAATTTTTGTGTTTTGGAATTGATTGAATAAAATATGATTTCAATTCTAATACTGATACTTTTAATGTAATATTTTAATATCAGTCCATGAAGTTAAAAAGTTTGAGAACTGAGACACAAAGCGTTGTGAAACTTTTTTCATGGACGTTTTTTCACGATATCTCGTGATGCCCCCCTCCTACGCGACCTCCAAAAAATATGCAAATATTGCCTTTATACGTGGGTCGCGGGCTGCACATTAAAAATCGTTGATATACATTAAAAGCTTAATTCAAAACGTAAGTAAATACATTCAACCTCTCTGTCAGATCTGTTTTGAATTAAGATTTAAAATTACATCCCCACTCACAGCCTTGTACGTATTTTCCACTCCCAATTCGTGGTTCATCTCTCGCAGGATGACGTCATCAACTACGTCACTGACCGAGCGTTGGTGCTTTACTACCGGTTCCGGTTCATCGATTTCGCGGTGTTCGGCGCCTAAGCTTCTCGCGGATATCTCGCTGAATTCTTTCCTTTAAGTAAAAAATATGACGTCATAATGACGTAACGGTCAAGGTCAAAACACTGTTTGCATTCAACATGTGAAATTAGTACAGTGGTCGGCAACCATTTCAAGGCAGCGTGCCAGTTTACAAATTATGTGAAAACCTCAACGGCTTCGCGTGCCATGTAAATCACTGCTTTATGTTTCTACGTTTAAACAGGTTTACACGTGCTCTCTGTTGCTCGTCGCTGCAGTTGCACTGCACTTAACGTTTAAAATCAAGGAGGTCGCTTAATTTGGTTTGAAACAATTGGCGTGGTAACTGTAGCAAACCCCCGAATTAGTTTGTTCCTTATTTTATGTTTATCGCAATAACAGCCGTGATCATTACATCGGCAGCAGTTTTTATTTAGTTTTAATAATAAATTGATTAAGTACACCGAAATCAAACTGGGTTACAGAAACCCCATTCAGGTTTCTTGTTCAGGAAACACAACGAATGGAATCGGATTTGATCCCACAACATTACTAGCACAAGGCAGTCGCGCCAACCACTTTGGCGTCACAAATGCGTACAAACAAAATCGATTGCTTACGTCACTTTGACTGGCTGCACTATGTCCTCTATTATGACGTCATCAGAATCTGATTGTGACGCAGATAGGTCGTAAGCGGAAGGTGCATCGGTGGTGGGAAGATACGATGGTTTCGATGAGGTCTGAACAGGTTTAGGTTGTAATGGTTTGATTCAAACATATTCGTTATTAAACAGTGCAGTTGTCTCATTTTAGTGGTACTTAACCTAAGGGTTATTACTTACATATGTGGTAGAGACAGTGTACCAGTGGGTAGTTAGCTAAACCTGTTGGCTGAAAATTACACAGTTCCATATTAAGGGCTGGCAGAACCAGCAAAACAGATAAATTGGAGGAATTAGACAAATTGCGAAAAATGGAAATTTGGTCTGAACAAAATGAAGTAGTCAGCATAAAAGAGCAAATACATTGTCAGTTACAAATGTCAAACCTTTAAAAATCCGTTTTGTGTCGCTTCCTTCCCTGGTACGATCCAATTCTCCCCACCTACGTCATCACTTTCACTCGTATCCGAACCGCTGTCGGAAGACCTTCTGGCAAGCGACGGCTGGTCCACACCAACCGCTGTGAACTTAATCTCAGTGCTAAACTCCTGTGGTTGGCTTCCCTCATCTTGATCTAAAACAAAAAACCTTTCCTTATCGACAATAATACACCTTCAGTTTATGTTTATCGTTTAGGGAAGTTTTGATTGTTTAAAAATTCGACAGTTATAAATTTATCGGGTAATATTGAGGACTTTATTCAAATTACTGTTTTTTTCTGTCTTTGAGAGACAAAAACACCCAATGAAGTGAGTTTATTTCGTTAGTGGCTGCATTCAAATTTGAGTTAATTTAAATTTTATGACAATAAAGTCATCAAACTAAATCATGTCTAAAGAAATGCTAAACATTGATATAGTGCATTGTGTCTTTAAGAGCAGGGGTGGGCAATTATTTTTTCCATTGGGAAACAGAAAATATTGTGAAGGGCCGGGCCAAAAGGCGTAACTAGCTACTGCAAAATAGTATTTTTATTCTAGCATTGTTTTGACAAGCTGACAAGAGGATATCCCTAAAAGAAAAGCAATGAAAAAGTGGTGTCGTCTTAGAGTAATGTATTTATTGAATCAAATTATAACAATTGTTTTTATAACTAATATATCAACCCTAAGGGCTGTATGTGGCCCGGTGGCCTAATGATGCCATGGTCTGCTTAAGAGTGTAACCAACCCATGATTTGAGCTATAGCTGAATCCACTTCCGCCCTCGCGATCATTTGATCTTTCTTCAATACTGTTCCTTGTACGACAGTCCGATGGTCGTCCTTGGAAAGCTGAAACAAATACCCAACCTTGTCAGTAAACCGAAAAGTAGTAAGAAAGTTTAGTAGGTAAAACACTTGATCCATTCGTTCATCATAGAACGAGTGTATAACGACGACTTGTTAACAAACTGCGCATTTGCCGTACGGGTTTTTGTATTAGTATGTTGGGTACAAGATGAAAGCATTTTTAGAGAAATGTTAACAAAACTAAAAACAGCATAATATCAGCGGTCCTCTTAAGCAGTAGTCTGCAAGCTGGTTAAAACCTAGAACAGTTAGTTGTTTGACTTTTAACCGCAACTGTTAAAAATGTTGTTTGGACTTTCGACGGCACCAGAAACAAAAATATGATAAAGACGCTTGTTATCAACGTTGTTCTCACTGATACAAAAGCATTTTAGCTTCGAAACGGAATCATTATGCAACACCCTTTGGAAGTTAAAACGTCGCGACGCATAGTTTGAGAACCACAGGTATACGAGTATTTATTCGTTTTACCTGATTCGTGTTGAGAAGATTTCTCAGCGAATCTGGGCTGAGATTTCGCATTCTCTCCGACAAAGGCGTTTTGACGCTGGATCTTGATCGCTGCGAACCTTTACGTAAAAAGCGGTGATTTCGTAAGTCGGAGTGTAGAAAAGTTGCCAGACACTCTCTCGCATAATTGGCAGTAACAGCTTTTTGACTTTTATGTAACAAATACATTAAAATCAAATCACGAGCAGAGACCTAACTGCAACAGTTTTAGAAAATACATGAGACCACCGGGCAGTTTACCTCACCAGTCGAAACCTGTTAATTACAGGCGCAAATAAAAGTCGTTGAAAACGTCATATTATAGTTTCTCACTGAGAAAAGCCAAACACATGTCAATTACAACTGGAGTTACAACCCACTTTGTTTGAGAACCGCTGTATTCATTCACTAACAAGAGATTCAAAAGATGTATACATTACATTGTCTATAGGTGGTACCATCAGTATACATGCCACACAGAAATTTTAATCAATCACATTTGGTCCTCTAATCTAATTCCTTAACTTTTATCAAACCGTAGAATCTACTCATATATCTTTGCTGGCTGCTAGATTTTTTACATTTCAACGTTGAGTTATTGCAAGTTGCGTTTATTCTACACAGCGTTTGGAATTTCCCATTTGCTTACAATATATTCATTACTCAGAGCCATGACGTCACAGGCCAAAGTGCGACCTTCGTGAAATGGGTCATTTGCAAAAGGAAACTAAAACTATTCTCTCTACACCGATAACTTTGGCCCGTACGCTTCAATAGGAAAAAAATGAAAGCCAGGAACTCAAGATATACGGACTCGAAAAGTAACTGCATTAAAAATATAACTGCTTGTATGTAATCAATAGATTGTATTGTGTACTTGTGCACTGATTGTGGCAACAACGATTGTCGAAACGTTTGCAATACAATATATTCACTACATGCAAGCTCAAGTAATCTGTAATCTGGCAGTTATACAAGTAATCTGGCAGTTATGTTTTTAACTGAACTAAAAGTCACATACGAAAAGCATGAAGTTTGTTAAACCCCGTTTTTAACAATCTTCTACGAATTGTTGATGACCTATTCGTCACATGACATCTCTTTTAACCTCTCTGTAATCTCAATCTTACACGGAAAAGTATTGACTCAGCAAAAAAAACACTACTGCTTTTTAGCAAAGTCATTATTGAATAAAGTTAATCTAAAAAAATAAAATGTACTCTACGGTCTTACTAGCTATTTGTCAAGATTAACAATCTTGTAAGAATTGTTAATGACCTATTCGTCACGTGACATATGTCTTGACCTCTCTATAACCTCGATCTTACACGGAAAAGTATTGACTCAGCAAAAAAACACTACTGCTTTTTAGCATTAAACCTATCGAAGCGACCTGTGCTTGTCAGCCTAACTTCCGCGTTATTTCCAGCTATGGAAAGTGTTTAATGATAAACGTACCTGACTGAATTGACTCGCTGTCCGAAGCATCCGTCATCGTTTCAGCGTCCCTTAGTGGCGAGCGACTGTTCGTTACAAATCCGCTAGGTGACGCATCCTGCACAGAAAATACTTTGTTCAGAAGCCGATTTCTGTCGAAGAGGACTGATTTTTTTAACAGCAAGCAATATTTTCTACCAACAAGGCAATCTTACTCTGCTTAGTTGTGTATTACGGTGCTTACAAACACTTTAATAAAGTGTACATGATTATGTGTTTGACGGCATTATGTCCTAGTAACATGGGTTTCAAAAAATATAAAAAAAATGTGTTTCNACAAATCCGCTAGGTGACGCATCCTGCACAGAAAATACTTTGTTCAGAAGCCGATTTCTGTCGAAGAGGACTGATTTTTTTAACAGCAAGCAATATTTTCTACCAACAAGGCAATCTTACTCTGCTTAGTTGTGTATTACGGTGCTTACAAACACTTTAATAAAGTGTACATGATTATGTGTTTGACGGCATTATGTCCTAGTAACATGGGTTTCAAAAAATATAAAAAAAATGTGTTTCCGAAACGGGAACTTGTTAAGATTCAGTAAGAAGATACAAGCCAGTACTTGTGCGTTAAAAGTTTCTACGTTTCGACAAACGCTGTTTTTGTCATCAGGAATGACTCGGAAAAGTTTGTGTCTTCCTAATGCGACTATTGAAAACCGAGCACCTTCATTTAAAAATATTATACATATCTCGGTTTAAAAACAAAAAGATTCGAAGGGGTTTGGTTAAAAAAGATACAAAACACAAGTCAACGTGCATTCCTCTTTCGCCAAAAGCCCATGCACTACTCAACCTGCTCTCCGACTTTCAGCAAGACAGCTCTCAATATACTTTGCTTATGGTCCCGCAAATATCGCCGCATGAGAACGTTGTCGTCATCGCCTTCGTCAAAGTATTTGTTCCCAGTTGGGGACTGCAAGCGTGGTGACGCAACATGCAAAGACATAAGCATGCACAGTCAAGAATCAGCTGTTATTGAAAACGAGAATAAGGTACCAGTTGTGTTAGTACTGCGCCATGCTGAGAGTTTGATAGGAGACCAATAAAAACAGAATAAACAAGAATTGTGAAATATATGGGCGTATAGTCAGGACACCAGATACAGACTTGAAGACGAACTTAATTAAAAACATAACTGCCAGAGAACTCGTATACAGTGAATGTATTTTATTGCAAACGTTTCGACAATCGCTGTTGTCATCAATAGTGCGTAATCATAATTTTTCACTGTATACAAGTTCTCTGGCAGTTATATTTTTATTATAAGCGTAAGCCTATTGTAGGTCAGTATATTTTGAAAGAGGTATTTTCGAATTTTAAAGAACACACACAAAGTAAAGCATTGTAGCTTTATTAAAGTAGACAAGAGTAAACAACACCTTAACATCTGGTTGTAAGTAATGGTTAAAAAACGGAAAGTTGAAAACAAATGTTGGGTTTAGATTAGAAATAAGCAAAAATTAAGCTGAAGTTAATGTCAGAGCGCTGGCGTTGTTATTGCGTTAACTCGTCTCTTACCAAAACATTTTTCAAAACTTCCTGCATTCTACTGTTCATCTG
>QXVZ01034152.1:0-20983 GCA_008931825.1 Phallusia fumigata
CAAAAAAATTCTGCCAGAATGACAGTGGTTATGTTAAGGCTTGCAGTTTACGAACTTCGCGCAATGCAATTCTACCCCCGGGCTCTTTTGCAAATGAACGTATGTTTCTGTGCAAGACCGCATTGAATACTAAATAAGGGCCTTTTTTAAATGACAAAGAGAAATTTTAAAACAAAGTATTAAAAGATTTCTACTTGTATTTCCTGACAAAAAGATTTCCACTTGTATTTCCTGTCCCGCAACTTAGCAAGCACGTGCCAAATAAAGCGCAATTTTTTTAAATTCTCACCGACCCAGTTCGGTCAGTTGAGAACTGAAAGGTTAAATAAGCAGAGGCTTGAATTCTACATGTTGTTTAGCACATTGCGCATAAAACGTGAATGGAAATGTTTGATTTCTTTCTCTCCACACTGTAGACTTTTTATTGTTTAATGAAACAACGAACTTTTGTAGTACAAAACTTCAGTACGTTAAGCTAAGGCAAAGGCATTTTTTTCTTCGAATTTGGCATTTGTTGACCCACTTGTAAATATAATACAAATATCGAGCTCTTTCAAGAAATCTTTATGCACAATAATTAGAACAGTGCGTCAAGACGATTCTGCGTCATTGTGGAGCGCAGATATGTCTTCATCCGACGCAAAACGCTCTTTCACCTTCGTATGTGGTGCAAGGCAAACATAAATAAATACGAAGCAAAGCATCAATGTTTGGAAGCACTTCGCCAAGGGTCGAATTTTCTCTGAAGAGTTCCTTCAATTTCTCTACAGTTTGAGTGCAAAGAGATTTGGATTTTTTGTATGTTTTTATTTGATTTGACTCAACATTTAAACTGCCTTTTTTAATGTCGCAGTCGTAAAGATTCACCAGCAATATTGCTGACGACTCAGTTAGTAAAGGGTCGGAAAGAAGAACATTTTCCATATGAACGACTTTTTCCAAGTCGTGTCCCATCGACCTTTTGATAATTGTTGAGGTACACGACGAAAATACCAGTACAAACAAGCTACAAAATTAAGCTGTCGAATCTTGACATGAATGACAGAGACGGCTAGTGCGTAACCCGGTGCTTCTGGGTATTTGTGGTTGCCCAAGACTAATTTTCGCTGCAAACTGCTGGCAAGTTTCGAAAAACGTCTTGGCTGAATCGATAGAAGGATTTGAAACAGCAAGAAGTAAAGTTTCAACTAATTGTCGATACTTCTCCAAGGTTACGGTGCGTTTTTGAACTGCTATTTGTACTGGATTGACTATCAACAGTACATGGTATGAAGTACGTTGAGAAACTCTCCAATGAATAAAGATGAGATGTAACTCGATCTTTCGTCCTGGTGTCACTTGAATCTTCAGACAGCAGGGATTTAAGCTAGTTGAGTACTGCTTCGTAATTTTACAAAAAAATGTCAATGGCAAGAAATCTTAAAACCAAGGTTTAGACGATGACTTGATAAAATTGACAACAGCCTCCAGAACAGACAAAGATTGCTTCCCTTCTTTCGTACACTGAAATACCTCTTGCACCAAAAGGTTAATTTGATGACCTGCATAATGAACGTAAAGCATCCTCGGAAACGCTTGTTGTCAGACGCTTTGAAGTAGGCGTATCGGCTTTGGGACATTCTGTCATGCCAAGACAAACTTCATGGACGCCATACGCAACATCTACATAACGGACGCGTGTACTCATTTGTTGTAATATCCGTTGTCTCATCAACCATGATGCTATACCAGTGCTTGTCAACCTTTTTTGGAACAGTACACACTTTTACGTTTACTGAAGAACTTGTACACACCACCCTGTTGAACTGCAAAAAGAACTATTAACCGTTATGACAAGAACTAGTTAGTACCTCACAATATCGATTATCAAAAGAAATATTTGGTTATGATGTCACAAATAGAATATAGTATCTTACAAGCTACGTACACTCCAGTCAGTATGGTGATAAACCTGTTATTTATTGTGATACCTGATCATAGGCTTATTGTATTGCGGTATCTTGTACACCCTTTAAAATTTCTGGTACACCCTGGGGTGTACAATACACCCGGTTGAAAAGCACTGTGCTATACCATTTGGACGACTTAATAGAGTCGATTAGATTTTGTATAATTGCACTTGATGTAACTGACAACACTTAATTCTGAATATCGTGACTTAACCTATTTTGCTACTTACGTTATATCCAGCCATGCACTGTACTGTGGTACTTCCCCAACAGTCGCAGTACCTGAAACAAGTTTGAAAATGTGTCGTCGTGTCCACGCAATGCAAAGCCCTGGCGACCGAGGTACAAAACGCTGTCAAAAATAGCCTCCAGAGCTTTTCGGTTTTCCTGTAAAGTCCGCGATGTTTTGTCCGTTAGCAGAGGACAAGCAGAATCTTTTTGACTTGCTGCTAGTTTTAATGCAACACACTCCTTATGAACAAGCCCGTCATTGTGTTTTCTAATCGACACCACACCTTTTCTCCGATTACAAAACCCAGTTGTTGACCATACAGAACCGCTATGAGAATTATTAAAACGCTTTGTTTTGATGCTTATGAAACCATTTTCTGCTGCCCATTTAAAAACGAAAGCAAAACGCAGCATCAACCGAACTATCATATTCCAGCCAGGAAAATTCTCCTTCCCAAGCTTTTTAGTACGATCTACCGCCATCGTTTTTTTGCACATAACGTTGATGTAGAAGCACTGTCATTGACACAGTTTGAGCTGACACTAATAGAGATGCTACGGTTTTCACAGCTAGACCCGGTTTTGGATTTTGTAAAAAAACTTTCAATTGAGATTTGCTTTTGCGAAGTTTCATTCGTTTAAACATTTTGATGCATGAAATACAAACTGCTTGCTGCCAGAAGTTTGTGTCAGCCGTTTCACAATTTCAGTGAATGCGAACAATCATCCGATTGTGAGACAATTACCAAGATTGAGCTCAATGGCGTTTGTTACGTTGGTTACAAGTTAAGATGATTTGTTAATAGCAAATAATGCATTTATCTTAACCGGCAAACCCGTGTTCAGCGCCTATGAGTACAATAATTGTTCAACAACAAAAAATTGAAATTTACAGGGGTGTGGCTTGTCAGTGTTGTTGTACGTGGCAATTACACAAGCTCTAATTAAAACCACTAAAAATTATCCCCGAATAAACGGAATAACTAAGGTTCTAGTCAAATTCCCTGCTAACAAGACCAGAGGGCTGATATACAAATGGCTTGACAAGACAAAGTTTCCCCCAGCTGTGGAAGCCATTGTTGAGAGATTTAACGGTCTTACAGATATCACTTGTACGTCCTATGAGAGAGGCTATCCACCATTAAAGAAGTAGAATATGCTAAGCTGCATGATCCGGAATTTACAGAAGTCATCATCGAGCATATACCTAACCGATTTGAATGGGAACCAATATTATATCAGTTGGAGAGGCGCCACGGCGAAGTTAAGAAATATTACAAGCTCCGGGATCAGCAGGCACATAAGTTCAATAGAAAGAGGTTATTTAAGGTCAAAACAGTGGACCTAAATGAAAACTCCATACCAAGAAATGTGAGGCTAAATGGTTACAAGTTTGTAGTCTTCGAATCGATATCACAGTGCATAAAATCTGACTTTGCAAATGCAATGGTGAAGGACGTTATCAACCTGGCTGCAAAGTGGAACAAACGGAACCTGCAGTTCATTCCAAGGGACAAACAACAAAGCGTCGTTTGGGCGACATCGTTTCCCGATTTGGTAAAGAGCGAGAAGGGATTAAAACCGAACGCCAAAGTCGTGTACAAATGCCCCCTTACCCTTGGTGGCTTGCTGAAGAGTCACCGCAAAATTGCACTGGCTGATGCCACCTCGTCGCAAGGGTCATCAAGACCCTGTGGAGCCTGCGCCCTATGTGGGCATTCTCTTTCCCTGGGGCGAGTGGTGGTGTGGGAGCCCCCTCGGCTGGCCACACCAGCAAATGGTTTGGGAAAATCAATGCTACCATTAATATCGCAAAAATGATCCTGCCACAATTTAAGTAATTTTCAAAGGTGGTTTGCATCTTGCTTTTTCTTTGAGTGTTTTTCGAACTTATCGCCTTTTTTGCGTGTTAGTTGCAATTGCGGGCGTTTTGTGTTGGTGCAGACGAGTTCGTTGAGGGTGTAGTGATAGTGGCTCGGATTTTATACTCTTAATCCTTTTTTTATTTTTTACATTTGATACCTTGACATTATTTATATATATGTTACATATTATTTCTAACTGATGATGCCATTTCTTTGGCGAAATCGTTTTTTTTACTCACAATAATAAATACACAGACTGATTTGAGTGTGCTGCAAGCTTCAGCCCTGTTATATTTTGTAGTACACTATGACAACCAACCGATCCAATGCTTCTTGTGTCGAAAGTTTGGTCAAAAAACACTGAATGTCCGCAAGATAAGCCGGAAGAGATTGAGGATTTCCCGGAGCTCTCGTTGAGCCCCAGGGAGAAAAAAAACGAAGCACGGCCGTACTAGGCATTCAACTGTTGTGAATACAAAAGAAAATGCAGAAGCTTTACAAGAAGCCATAAAGAAGCTGCGCAAAGGCGGCTGCTATTGCCCAACCCCAGGGTAAAGAGTTTAAAGAGGTAATGGAAGAAGAGGAAGATGCATAAATCCCCTCGGAAGTCCATTTGGAGTCCTAGAAGATGGTCCGCATATGGAAACAGAAGCATCGACATCTTCATCGGATGAGTCGACCTCCTCATCAAAAGACAAGAGTGCAATAGACAACACACTTCACAAAGGTCAGTCGGGGGAGGTTGTGACGGGTAGCTCGTGGAGTAAGGATGTCGACGTTGAAGCTGCAAACCGGCCTGGAGGGAGGCAGCGTTACAGTAAGGTTTACACCGAAACGGAAACAAAACAAATGCAAGAAGCTCCGCAGGAACATCAAGCTCCTGGAGCGTCAACTTCCAGAGAAGGAAGTAACCCACCAAGAGTACAACGAGAGCAGCGGATATGGGGATTCTTCGAGCAGAAAGAAGAAAAAATATACTCACGTGGCAGGTTCTAGGGGTACAAAAAGGAGGAGACCAAGATTAGTAGCGTCAGACGACGAGGAAACACCTGAGTTCCAGAGACCTAGGATGTATACACCAGAGACAAGCGAAGAAGACAGTCAGTTTAGTCTAACAAGAGGAATCAAAAGGCCAAGAATCAGAGATCAAGTAGGACCAAGAGCCAACAGCAGGGACAAACCAGTTTATTACTGCGGGAGGAGGTGCACCAGTTAACGGCGGAGGATGAAGAAAGATAGCCCCACAGCACACCAATGGACACTACAAAACAAGTCAAACACACTGGGGCGAGTAAGGATGTCGACGTTGAAGCTGCAGACCGGCCTGGAGGGGGGCAGTGTTACAGTAAGATTTACACCGAGACGGAAACGAAACAACAAGTGCAAGAAGCTACGCAGGAAGATCAAACTCCTGGAACGTCAACTTCCAGAGAAGGAAGTAACGCACCAAGAGTACGACGAGAGCAGCGGGATATGGGGATACCTCCAGGGCCTCTTTTCGAATGCACGACGAAGAGGATACGCCACAAAACTTTTTGGACGAGGACGGCAAAATAAACTGGAAGCAGTTTTTAAAAGATAAGCATGAAGACATTATAGAAGAGGAATCAGGGACGATTGAAGAGGACGCAGAAGAGCAAAACGAAGGTCCACCTGACGATGACGTCATAGAGGACAGTCAGACATTAGACGAACTATATGAAGAAGCTAACGAAGCGTGGCGAAAATATGAGGAAGCGGACGAAGGTATGGAAAAAATACTATCACGTGACAGGTACTATGGGGTTACAAAAAGGAGGCGACCGGGACTAGTAGCATCAGACGACGAGGACGAGGAAACACCAGAAAGTCAGAGACCTAGAATGTACACGCCAGATACGAGTGAAGAAGACCAGATAAGCTTAACTTGGAAAAAGGAATTAAGAGAACAAGGACAAGAGATCAATTGGGATCCTAGAGCAAAGCAACCAAGAGCAGGGACGAATCAGTTGACAGTGGAAGGAGGTGCATCAGTCAACGGCGGACCAAATATCAACAGACAGTTGGTGGATGTGCAGCGATGTACGGGGAAGAGGAAGCCGCATAGATCAAACCACCCTAAGCAAGGACTTCAACATGTTCCGGTTGAAATCAATCAAACTTACCCTTGGTCCGGTCCGGCAAGCCAAGCCAGTGCAAACGAGCACAACAAGTCCATTTGCGGGAGTCCACGCCGGCTACAGGATGCTAATATACACGTACGTAGACGGCTATTCCTGCAGCTACCGGGATATGAGGCTGGGGACAGTGATCAATCACATGAAGCCAGAGACACTGATGGCGAAAAGAAATACGCAACAGATTTACACAAACGGCGAAGAGTGGATCGATTTCGATATTCCGATAGGAAGCGCCCAATTAGGGCACGTCTACGGCCAAAGTCTAGAAGATACAACAAGCAGCAGCGTGGGAACAATCCAGTCAATACATGCGTGGGGATACGGGCAGACACAAGCATTCCACAGACAACACGCGGAATTACTGCACCTGCCAACTGTATATACGATGATGATGATCGACAAAGAAACGTGGCCGGAAGAACTGAAATATACAGACTTGGAAACACAGACACCCCAGTGGAGATCAATCGAGTTCCCGTACAAGATCACATATGTACTGGAATGTGGCGACTTCACGCTAAGTCATATACTAGACAGCGCGAATCCTGGTCCACTTTAGTGTTGTGTTGTTTTTATATGTTTATGTTTGGTGTTGTTGATACGCGTTTACATTAATATACTTTGTGTTACAGATATGTGTTGGTGCGGTGTAGGTCAAGTAGAAATAGAGCTGTTAATTGAAGTGATAAAATATACAACAGAAACTCAATCCGAACGAGAGTTGGAGGTCCGAGACATCGCGACCAACTTCAGTCTGCTCACAATGAACAATGGAACCAAGCTTGCATACACTCTGCACAAGGCCATGACGCGCAACCCCAGCAGCAGTTGGGCATTTACCACGGCGGACGCATTACCCCCTGTGAGCAAATGCAGAGAGAGTGCGCTACTTGCAGGGCCGAAAGAGCGGTCAGATGGGCTTGCCCATGGGTTATATGTTGCGGAGCGGTCGGAATCGAGCATTTCACAGGTGCGGCACACAACCGCTATAAGGAATATCTACAGCTTAGCCAAAGAAAACATCAACAACATCAGTGCCTTAAGCAATAAAATAGAAAACAGAGCGGCTTATATAAGATACTTGTTTAAAGAAATGCCAGATAAAGATGTGCCCGAAGTCAAAGATTACCTAGGGAAAGACATATCTAATAGGATCCAGCAGTTGAAAACCAAATACAAGAGAAAGCCCACAGATGAACAATTCATCCAGGACGTTTGCAAGAACGTCAGCTACGGTGCATCAGACACACTAATCAAGAGGCATCACAAGGAAGCTTGGAATAATCTGCAGCACGATGAGATGCGCCAGACGTACAAAATCCTCAACGAAGAACATGAGAATACCTTATTAGACAACATCATGTACCCCAAACAAGTGTGGACAGGGGTCCCAACAGATAGCACTGGAGTATGACAACTATAAATCTCCCCTCGTGAGAAAATCCTCAAGTTAGATGACGCCACCATCAAACAACTGCGAGACAAGGGAATATTTTCAAGCTATCTCTCAATGTATAATAACCAGTGACGGCCAAGAAGCACGGCTCAAAGCACATTAACCCTGAATGTAGATTGTTCATCACAACAAACGTCAAACCCACTGAAATGATTAAGCGATTTAGCAGCATTGGATAGGAGAACACTAGAATTGCAATTCACCAATAGGCACGATAGAAGAGTTATTCCAAGACAAGCTTAACATCCAGGAAACATTTAAAATAACAGATAAAAACATCTCCACCATGTGGACAAATGTAGCACGCACAGAACTGTCACCAGAGGGCGAAACATGTCTCTACTATAAACCCTATTGGGACAATATAACAAAGATTTTTGTATTCGCGCCGTTACTGTGGCCCTCTTAACATGACAGTCTTCGGGCGACCATAAATCCGCCGCTAATTTAGTGTTGCGGTAAGTAATCACTATAGTTGTTTGTTTGCTCCCTTATCGCGCGCCCAAAGTAATGTTGAGAGCCATTTGGCGAGATCCGCGTAGCCCGCTGCATAGCATAGTGGTAACGACTTAGCATCGTGACCGCCAGGTTTGGGTTCGAGTCCCATCGGAAGTAGTGAAGCTTCAAACTATTCCCCTTGTTAGGGTGACCCTCTTTTGTAAATATGTATATAGCTGTGCTCTTACTATTATTTTTGTGTATTTACTTGTGTTTCCCCATTGTTTACTTGCGCCATCATTGCGCGTTCGTGAAGAAGAGGAGAGCCACTTGGATGGCCTGGCTTCGCACGCTGATAACGTGGGTTCGCGCCCCCCAGGCGCGCTCGTCAACGATTCCCCTTGTAAGGGTGAAAGTCCTTGTTAATATTTGTGTCATCGTTATTGTGTACTTTTGTTTTCGTATATACGCGTTAGCCGCACGTTCTGATTGGACAAGAGCCATCCAATAGGATGCCTCTATACGCAATTACTGTCTCTGTTGTTGTGACTTATGTTTTCGTATCTATGCGTTAGCCGCGCTTTCTCATTGGACAAGAGCCATCCAATAGGATGCCTCTATACTGTATTATTGTTATTGTTGTTGTGATTTATGTTTTCGTACCTACGCGTTTATCGCGCGTTCTGATTGGTCAAGAGCTATCCAATAGCATGCCTCCATTCCGTTCCATTCAATAGGATGCCTCCACTTTGTTTCAAAATATTCCAGTCTCCAGAGCCAACCCTTTCCTGTACCTTGCTCGTTCCTTTGTTTTTACGTATTTTCGTTTGTTTATTGTGCTCCTAGCAATAAACCAAAAATCGGCAAAAAAATATAACAAAGATTTGCAGCGCCAACAAGGAAGCAAGAAAAAGAAGAAGGGAAGGCGATCTAGGAGATCAAATAGAAGGAGAAACGAAAAAGCAGATGTTGGAAAGATTAGAACGCGAAGCGGAACTACATCCACCTCCAAGCCTCAACATAAGTCAAGACCTCCTCACTGACGCTGTCACCGATGAGGATATGGTGGACTGGCTCCAGATCCAGAGAGCCGCCGACGTATGCGCAGAGTGTGGCCACCCAGCGGAGCAGGGGGCACAATGCCTCTGTTCAATTTAAAGGAGTCATGTTCCTACTATCGTTCGAATTACTTGTTATTGTGTTCCTGTTGTTGATTATCGTTACATTATTGTTTAAAACAAAATATGAAGAAGCGTACGAAGAAGTGGGCGAAGGTATGACCACCATCAAACCCCACCAACCACCCTTAATTTATTGGGATAAATTGGTGTAAGAATCTATATATATATATGGGCCAGTTTTAAATCCATTTTCACTCGTTAGGAGTCCATTTTAGGGAAGCGAGATGATGTCACTCGGCGAAAGCCCTAATTAAAGTTACTAAAAACTGGCCTTAAAAGGCAAGAACTCTACGACTTGTTCCGAGAGGTTCGTTTTAATTTTCGAGCTGATTTAATCGGAATGATCCAACTGCCGAATGGTCGGGTTACTTTTAATTGTAACGGCGAGGCAAAGGCCTTAGCAGAGCTTTTGATTAAATATGGCAAGCCCGTCTATGCAACTGCATATTCGGACGATGAAGAAAGGGTATACATGTCCCGATGTCCACCGGGCATAAAAATGCAGCCAATAATCGAATACTTGACCTCGAAATACGCCCCGGTCAACAGAGGATGGCGAGTTAGGGACCCGATGGGAAAATCCCTCGGAAAGAGAGTATACGTTATGAAAGCATCGGAATGCACATACTGCAAACAGATTGGCCACGATAAAGATGAGTGTCCGTCGCTGCCGGAGCGACAAGAACAACAACAACAAAAACCAAAAGAGACAACTACATCTGCCCCCAGAGTACGAGGTCGGAGGTTTAGCAAGCCGGTGCTCTGGAGGATCACAACATCCAGCCGGAGCCTGATCAAGAGATTCTAAGAAAGGTCTACCCCCAAGAGTCCGCGGTCGAAGCTCCCGTCGGAGGTAGAGCAAGCCGGTTCTCTTGGGGGTGACACAAGCGTCATCCCACCACCTACTACGACAACACCAAATAGAACATCGTTGGTCGAGAGGACAGAAGGCGAGAGAGGATCGAAGAAGCAGTCCCAATCGGAGGAGAACACCAAGGAGCAAGAAAATGATTTCACGCGCGTTACCGGTAAAAAGCGTCGCGGCGCTACACCCCCCAAATACAGAACAACTTGCTGTTTGACAGCATATGAAGTAAAAATATGAAGTGTTTGTGCGGCACCTTACATATAAGGTGCCGCTGTGGTATATGCTACAGAGCAATCGTATAAAAGCCCTTCGCGCTGTACAAATGAGAAATGTAAAGGGCTCGGGGCTTCAATATCAGGTTCGGCACTCCAGCGCTATAAAATGTATATCGAGCTTAGCAAAGGGCAACATACAGAATATTTCGGGATTAAACAACAAGATAGAGAACAAGGCAGCTTACATTAGGTATATATTCAAAGAGATGAATTCAGAAGACGTTCCGGGAATTGCCAAAGATATGATGGGGAAAGAGAATGGAAAGAATAGAGATATAAGCAACAGAATCCATCAGTTAAAAACAAAGTACAAGTCAAAGCCAACAGACGAACAGTTTATCCAAGACGTATGTAAAAACATATCATACGGAGCATCAGATACATTGATAAAGAGACACCATAAAGAAGCATGGAAAACACTACAGCATGACGAAATGCGACATACTTACAGAATACTGAACAACGAAACAGAAAATAGAGAGCTTCAACCTGACGAGCTAGAAGAAATATTGATGAAGATAATAGACAACGTAGTCTACGTGAGAAACAAAGGCAAGGGATGTCAGAATTGCATAAAAGGTGGATTATTCAGCTCAGCATACATGGCTCAAAACATGGAAAGCGACGCAATGGGAATGTGCCCCCATATCATATGCTGGGGACAAGCAGGTACAGGGAAAACACTACTAGGTAACATTCTATATCCCAAGCAGGTGTGGACAGGAGTTCCAACAGACTCAACAGGAGTCGGCCAATTAGAAATCAGTCCAGGGGAGAAAATACTAAAACTTGATGATGCAACAATGAAACTTGATGATGCAAAGCGCTAGACAGGCGAACCTTAGAGATACAGTTCACAAACAGAAATGACATAGTGATGTTGATACAGGACAAGTTAAATATAAATGGGACATTCAAAATAACCGATAAGAACATTTCAACACTATGTACCAACCCAGCAAGAAGTGAACTACAACCAGAAGGAGATGTATGCAGATTCTGCAAACCATACTGGGACGTCATAAAAAAGGTATGTGACGCAAACAAAGAAGCAAGGAAGAGAAGAAGAGAAGGTGATATGGGAGATAAAGAAGAGCAAGGAGAAACGAAGAAGCAGAAATTCAACGGTTAGAACAAGAAGCAGAAAAACATCCACCTCCAAGCCTGAACACATCAATCTCGCTGTACGATGATGACATTACCGATGACGAGATGTTGGAGTGGCCCAGAGTCGAGAAGGCAACCGCCAACGTATGCCCAGAGTGTGGGCACCCCTCTGAGCAGGGAGCACAATGCTTGTGGGAGATTTAAAAGAGTGTTATTTCTAACTTGCTTTCAGTTATAATTGTGTTCATGTTGTTAATAATCGTTGTATTGATATTCAAAAAATAGAACAGAAAAAAAAAAAAAAAAAATTTCAAAAGAGAATTACACCTTATTATACAAGGTGCTTACTTACACTTACATCATAGAATGCAATATACACACACCACTCCTAGGAGTCCCTTACTTACTAACTTTGACCTTTTTGTCTCCTAAAAACCCACTCTACGCCCCAGACCGAATCCCTGCGAAAGTCCGAATGGACTTCTAGCCCCTCCCTCTTCAATTCGGCACCGCTCAAAAGCTCCACCCGCAGCGGTGTCGCAGTTCTTCTAAACTCTCCGAATCTTCACATTCTCAGATCCACTTCCGATTCCGCCGGCCGCACCATTACGGCCGACATCTCTATCGCAAATATATATGCACCTTCCGGAAAAACTAACCACGTCGCAAAGAATATCTTCTTTGACTCCCTTTGCCCCTACGTCTCTCCCCCCCATCCAACCGTCCTTGCCGGGGACTTTAACTGCGTTGAAAACCCTGTGCTAGACAGGCACCCACCAACTCGCTCCCGCCCTCCAAGTCAATCTTTACAACATCTACTGACAACATTTCACTTCCAAGACTCCTTTCGAGCCCTTCATCCTACCCTTCGTCAATTCTCTAGAAGAGCCCGCGACACCCAATCCCGCATTGACCGCATCTATATCACCTCACCCTCATCACCTAGAAAACATACATTCACCCCATGCCCCCTTTCCGAACACGATCTGGTCACCCTTGCCCTGGGCCTCGTCTCTGCCCCCCCCCCCCCCCCCCCCCCCCCCCCCCCCCCCCCCCCCCCCCCCCCCCCCCCCCCCCCCCCCCCCCCCCCCCCCCCCCCCCCCCCCCCCCCCCCCCCCCCCCCCCCCCCCCCCCCCCCCCCCCCCCCCCCCCCCCCCCCCCCCCCCCCCCCCCCCCCCCCCCCCCCCCCCCCCCCCCCCCCCCCCCCCCCCCCCCCCCCCCCCCCCCCCCCCCCCCCCCCCCCCCCCCCCCCCCCCCCCCCCCCCCCCCCCCCCCCCCCCCCCCCCCCCCCCCCCCCCCCCCCCCCCCCCCCCCCCCCCCCCCCCCCCCCCCCCCCCCCCCCCCCCCCCCCCCCCCCCCCCCCCCCCCCCCCCCCCCCCCCCCCCCCCCCCCCCCCCCCCCCCCCCCCCCCCCCCCCCCCCCCCCCCCCCCCCCCCCCCCCCCCCCCCCCCCCCCCCCCCCCCCCCCCCCCCCCCCCCCCCCCCCCCCCCCCCCCCCCCCCCCCCCCCCCCCNCTTTTCTTGTATATTTTTTTGTTTTTTCGTGGTGAATAAGCGCCCGAATAAAAAAATATACAAGAAAAATTAAAGTTACTAAAAACCATCCTCGAATAAACGGAATAAAAATTGTCCCAAACCAAAACAAAATTCAACAATACGCGGATGACTCAACCTTTTTAATTTCTGATAAAGAATCAATTCCGGCAATTTTTGAATTAATGAAATTATACCAAACGGCCAGTGGGCAAAAAATAAATCAAAATAAAACCCAAATTATTACCTTTTCCCAAAATTTACGATCTGAATTAAGTTTTGCATATCCCATTACAGCAAAAATAGCGTAAAAATACTCGGCATCCAATGCTCGACCATTGGATGGGACCCGCAAAATAACTGGAATTATTTAATTCGACATGCTAAACGAATAACAACATTATTCGCTAATAGGAGACTGTCCTTCACCGGAAAATTTTCTATTATTAACACTTTAATTATGCCAAAAATATTATTTATCGCACGAGCTGTGAATCCCTACCCCAAGCACATAAAAAAAACTTAAATATACAATTTTTCAATTTTTTGCCACCCCAAAGAAATCGAACAAATTAAACGGAATAAATTAATAGCGCAAAAAGTAAAAGGCGGGCTAAAATTCCCAGACCTAGACACAAAAATCCAGTCTGTACAATTGGAAAAAATTAGAGACCTGCTAAATGCAGATAATATAAATGAAATTTGGCAAAATTGGGCAATATATAATTTAGGCACTAAACTTAAACAAATAAAACCAATCCTTTTTGACAACACAAAACCTAACGCTTGGCGTCCAAATAAAGATTGGCAACACATTTATAATATTTACTTACGATTAATAGTTTTCAATGATTTCAATTGGAAAAAAGCAGAACGTCGACATTTTTACTAAGAACTAATTAAAAAAATAGAAATAGATAGTACTCCAACTGAAAACGAAAATTTTAAATCGAAAAACGTTTTATGTCATCAAAAAGGGTTAAAACAATTTTGCAATAACTACGAGAGACAAGCCATGTATACCTAACCATTCAGAAAGGCTTTGAAAATGGTGCGATTTTTATCGCCTCAGACAACTATACCTTTTGCCCACTGGACGAGCGCGTCTGCTCAGATGTAATTTTTGCAAACATTGAGACGATAGCATTGAACATTTATTAACAAATTGTCCAACAACCAAATTAGTTTCGGAAAGATTGAATCAAATTACTACCAAAAATTTTCGACATTGAGACCCCGCTTCTACCAGTCAAAATCACCTCTCTATGGCGTTTAACAATAATTAAAGAAAAACAAAAATTTGATTATGAGAATGATTATTTGAATAATTTGAACATGTTTGTTCAAAAAACAACTGCCAAAATTTATAGGTTATTAAAAAAAGAGTTAGAAATGTTCATTCACAAAATTGGCCAAACCGAATTTTAATTGAGATCCTAATTATGTGAAAATAACCTTAAATAAGATTTTTGCCACGTAATTTTATACATGTTTTGTTTTTCGAAAATATTAAAATTAGTACACACTGCCTCAGTAAAACGTCTTCTTTTCGTAAATAATTTTTGCTTGCTTTCTAAGTAATTTTGTGATCATATCATGGTATATATATCCAACCACTGATTTATTTAAGTATTAAGTGTACTTGAACAAACCATTTATTTTGTAACATACTTTACCGCCTTAAAAAGATTAAAGAAATATCGGAAAATTACAGTCTTAGAATGGAGACGACATAAAGCCGTTTTTGGTCGGTCGTCACATGTTGAGGCGGGGAGGGGCCTCTACCAAAGTAAATAACAAAAAAAAGGAATGATGTCACTCGGCGCTCCGAGCAGAAAAAAACGGGATTAGTAGCGTCAGACGACGAGGAAACACCGGAGTCTCAGAGACCTAGGATGTACACACCAGATACAAGCGAAGAAGACAGTCAGATAAGCTTAACAAGAGGAATAAAGAGGACAAGAATAAGAGACCAGTTAGGACCAAGAGCCAAGAGCAGGGACAAACCAGCAAATTACTGCGGGAGGTGGAGCATCCGTTAACGGCGGAGGATGGAGGTAGATTGCGCCTCAAAACACCAACGGCCATTACAAGACTAAACACCGCATGGTACCGCATGATATCTTAGGAAGGTGTGTGAAACCCCTTCAAAGGGTATAAGGCATGATATCCCCATGACCCCATGGGAAATTATGGGACCCCATGGGTGTGTACGAGGCCCCATGGGAGAATACAAAGACCCCATGGGAGTGTACGAAACCCTACGTAAGATGCGGTGTCATGCGGTGTTTAGTACCACCCGTGGGAACCCTAAAGATGTACAGCGACGGGCAAGACCAAGTATCAGCAGACAGTTGGTGCATGTGCAGCGACGTAAGAGGAAGTCGCATAGACCAAACAACTCTAAGCAAGGACTTCAATATGTTCAGGCTGAAATCAATCAAACTTACCCTTGGTCCGGTCCGGCATGCCAAACCAGTCCAGACAAGTACAGCTAATCCGTTTGCGGGAGTCCACGCCGGATACAGAATGCTGATATACACGTACGTCGACGGCTATTCGTGCAGTTACCGGGACATGAGGTTGGGGACAGTGATCAATCACATGAAGCCAGAGACAATGATGGCCAAAAGAAATACGCAAGAGATATATACAAACGGCGAAGAATGGATAGATTTCGACATACCAATAGGTAGCGCCCAGCTGGGGCACGTGTACGGTCAAAGCTAAGAAGACACAACCACAAGCTTGGTAGGAACTATCTAGTCGGTACATGCATGGGGATACGGGCAGACACAAGCGTTCCACAGACAACACGCGGAACTAGTACATCTGCCAACCGTATATACGATGATGATGATCGACAAGGAGACATGGTCGGAAGAACTCAAGTACACAGACCTGGAAACACAAACACCGGCATGGAGGTCAATCGAATTCCCGTACAAGATCACCTATGTGTTGGAATGTGGCGACTTTACTCTGAGTCATATACTAGACAGCGCGAATCCTGGTCCACTTTAGTGTTGTGTTGATTTTACATGTTTATGTTTACTGTTGTCGTTACCCGTTTACATTAATATACTTCGTGTTACAGATATGTATTGGTGCGGTATAGGTGAAGTAGAAATAGAGTTGTTAATTGAAGTGATTGAATACACCACTGAATCAGATGCAGAAACACAAGCCGAACGAGAGTTGGAGGTCCGAGACATCGCGACCAACTTCCAACAACTACAGCATTCTCACCATGAACAATGGAACGAAGCTAACATACACGCTGCACAAGGCAATGACACGCAATCCAAGCAGCAGCTGGGAGTTCACTACGGGGGACGACTTACCCCCTGTGAGCATAGGCAGGGAGGGTGTGTTACTTGCAGGGGCGAAAGAGCGGTGCGATGGGCTTGCCCATGGATTACATATTGCAGAGAGGTTGGAATCGGGCATTCCATATCAGGTGCGGCACACAACGCTATAAGGAATATATACGCCTTAGCAAAGGAAAACACCAGCAATGTAAGTGCACTGAGTAACAAGATGGAAAATAGAGCGGCATATATCAGATATATGTTTCAAGAAGTTCCAGATGAAGAAATACCAGCAGAAGTTAAAGATTTAATGGGAAAAGAGAACTCGAAAGGCAAAGACATATCCAATAGAATACAGCAGCTCAAGACCAAGTATAAGAGTAAACCAACTGATGAACAATTCATCCAGGATGTATGCAAAAACGTCAGCTACGGGGCAAGCGCCACGCTAATCAAAACTTAAACTTTTCAGCCAGCGACGTGTACGCGCCAGAAGACATAAACTTAAATTTAGTAACAATTTTTTGAAAATCTTTATCCATATGACACCTCCAANCCAAACCAGTCCAGACAAGTACAGCTAATCCACAAAGAAGCATGGAAGAACTTGCAACATGAGGCTGCGGGAGAACCCACCATCCGAATACCTATAACGCGAGTGACCCGGGTGGGCACACCCGGTATATGTTTTTCTTACATTTAAATTTGTTTTTATTGTGTGGCACATTTCGATGGCTACCTTAAAAACAGTATCTCTCAACTGCCGGGGACTCGCGGATGACGCCAGGAGACTGGCCGTCTTCAGAAGTCTCCGTCAGTTGGATGTCCATGTCGTCCTCCTGGAAGAAACTCACTCGAGAATCGAGGGAGGAGGCGTGGACACGGGAATTTGGACCTTCCAGAGCTATGTTTTATTCTAACCAAAACAACTCGAGTGTTGCGAGCAATGGAGTCGCAATTTTAATAAATCCCCCTTAGCTCTCTCTTTCGAGTCCCATTATAGGGTTCGGGATGGGAGATGAGTGTCGGTCGATATTAAACTTTTCAGCCAGCGACGTGTATGCGCCAGGAGAAGACATAAACTTAAATTTAATAACAATTTTTTGAAAATCTTTATCCATATGTCACCTCCAATCACCCCATTAACCTTTTGAGGTGATTTCAATGGGGTCGAACAACCCGGTTTAGACCGTCATCCCCCTCTAATAGAAAAATACGGCAACGTTTCCTTTGAGGCAACTCTGTCAGGACCTTCAACTTTATGACACTTTTCTCTCCTATGGAAACAAACAAATTTTTCGCGGCGACAGGGTAATAACCAATATTGATTAGATCTTTCGGATCATGATGCGGTGATCCTTACTGCCCAGAGGATCATGGAAAAATAATGTCGCCGCGTATGAAGAGCGCTTCCAGGAGCACTCGGCCACACTTGAGGACCACCTGTTCGACGATGCGCCCTCCTGGACTCATCAAGAAAAAATCAAATTATTAAACATCAAACTTTCTAAATTATTAAGTCAAAAACNCTTTTCTCTCCTATGGAAACAAACAAATTTTTCGCGGCGACAGGGTAATAACCAATATTGATTAGATCTTTCGGATCATGATGCGGTGATCCTTACTGCCCAGAGGATCATGGAAAAATAATGTCGCCGCGTATGAAGAGCGCTTCCAGGAGCACTCGGCCACACTTGAGGACCACCTGTTCGACGATGCGCCCTCCTGGACTCATCAAGAAAAAATCAAATTTTAAACATCAAACTTTCTAAATTATTAAGTCAAAAACAAAACCAGGAACAACGGGACTTCAAGCGAAAAGATTTGGAAATGTAGAAGGGCCTGACAGAGCACCCTTCCCTTTTACCAGAATCAGATATCACCTTCAATTTGAATCAAAGAACCAAATTCTACACCAACCTTTATTCGGCATATAATGCTGATGAGTTCATCCAGCATAAGTTTTTAAACTATATTCAGCCCAAATTAGGCGAGAGCGCAAGTTTGGCTTAACAGAACCGATTAGTAAAGAAGAAATTGAATGCGTTCTCGCCACATTCAAACCAGGGAAATCTCTTGGACCCCATGGCCTCTCCTTTGAATTTTATAAACTCAATTGGGGGACCATCGGAACTAAATTTACTGAAATATTAAATAATTGAATATCTCCCTGCTCAACTCTGACCTTAAAATTTACTCCAAAATCCATTCCCTACGCATCAAGGCTGTTTTACCGGAAGTTGTTCAAACCCATCAGTTTGCAGCTCCCGGAAAAAGAATAGCGCTGATTGCTTGATTACCTTGCCGCGTAAGTCGTTGTTTGTACTTGCGTGGACTTTGTCCTTTTCTTCTTTCGTGTGTCGTCTTCTCTGAAGCGAATTTTTTCCCTATTTTGAAAACCCCTCTGGGACTTCATTTAGTTTCTTCTCTGTTAAGGGACTCTCCCATTCACGCTCCGCTCTTTGGATCACCTCTTGCTCTCAATTCCACACCTCTGTCAAACTCCTCTTCCCTTTCGTAGGAAACATACAAAGCTATCTTTCTCCTTTATTTCGTGTATCTCCAAACCATCATCACTATGAACGATTTTTTTTAAAGAATACAGATCGTTGCATGTGCAAATCACCACGATGCAATTTTACACGCTAGATGGATTCATGCGCCTCTTCGAGGAAGGACTGCCACTGTATGATTACTCTGGTGCTCTCATAGCCTGTAGTGAAGTAATCAAAAGGGAATCAAACTTTAAAACTACTTTTGCGGAACAATTCACCCATATACAGCGAAAACTACATAACAGACTTGGAGGGCCAAACCTGGAGGGATTACGACAGTGAAACGCTTATAATGCAGTCCTTCTTACCACCAAAGCCTACAACGAAGCTCACACTTTTCCCAGTTCCCAGTGAACTGACGGAAAACATCCCAAAAAAGCCGTAAACAAACTTGGCTGGGGGAAATACTACAAACATGTTCTCCTCACCCACAAAAAATACCCCAGTATCTTTAATGGGTATCTACACCTATTTCTGGAAGACGCACAACCCGAAAATATACTTATCTTGGGCATCTCAATGCCTCTGCAAAACAAAATGTAGAATCTGCGACGAAGAAGGCCACATGATGTGGAGCTGTAAATACAAATCGATAATTCGACCTGACGAAGAAGCTTATGACAAGAACTTTCCTAAGCTCCCCAAAGCACAGCTAGCCCAAAAAAAGTCAACTCCAAAAGGTGTATGCGATTAAAAAACCAGCCTGGTAGATTTGTCTCCGGTACTAAATCAAATGAAGATTCAAGAAAACAAAAGGTATTCTTAACCAAGGTATAAACAAAGACAGCCCGGAGCAACAAATTCTGCCGGACCTCTCCCGAACTAAAAGCAACGCAAAAAGCATCTCTGCATTTTCGCACGAGGGACAGAAAGGAACAGAAAATCAACCACTCTTCCAATTCGGCAAAGCAAAAAAACAATTGATTTCGGCTCTACTTCAAATCAACCCAATTCTCAGTTAGAAGCAGGCTATTACTAAACCTACAAAAAATGTAATAAACCTTTCGGACTCTTCATCTTAAACCTCGGACACTTTCTCGGATATAGGCTCACCAATTAAAGTAAACTATCCACCCCAGTTAAAAAAAACACCAAAGAACAGTAGCTCAGGGGAAAAAGGGAACAAGAAAAACCGTCAACGAAGCAAAAACTCCTCCAAAAGTAAGTAATGGCTATAAAGATCAGCTCTATTAATATCAACGAACTTGAACTTAAATAACATTGCAAATTTTTGTAACGACGAAGGTTTGGAGATTCTTTTAATCCAAGAAGTTCACCCAATCGACAAGCTTAAATTATAAAATTGGGCCAAAATTAACCAATTTGTTCTTTTCTTACCAAAATATAAAAATAACAATAACCCAAAATATAAAGGCACTGTAATTATTATCAAATACAGCTTTGGAAAACTTTACCCTTGAAATATTAGCAAAACATAGAATCCAATCCATGTACCTTCCTTCAGGTTCCCAATTTAAGGATAGTAGGATAGATTTACTAAAAATAATAACAGAATCATTTGTCAATAAACCAAAACCAAATTATTGTCGGCGATTTTAACTTTGTAGAACATCCCATAGATATGATGAAAGCAAAATTTCCCCGCACACGCGACTCAATTTTTGGCTCGAAACAACCAAATTTTGACCGACTGTTTTAGGCTATTTTACCCGACCAAAAAATTCTTTATACGCGTCACAAATAAATCGTCAACTAAAATAGACAGAATTTATTGTAGTATCGAACTTCTGCATCAACTGTATAAATTTGACAAAAATATGTCGTTTTTGGACCATAATATTGCACCCTGAAAATTAAACTTATCGCACCTCCAAAATGAACAATATAACGATGAAATAAAAAACCTAATCCTTAACCTCGAAACCGAAAAATACCAGTTTGAAAACCTCTTTGATTGGTGGAAACACCTAAAAAATTAAATTAGAAAAAAAATCCATTGGTTTTGCGATCAACAAGAAACAAATTGAAAAAAAAAATCCATTGGTTTTGCGATCAACAAGAAACAAAAGAAATAGAAAGAAGAAAAAAATTGATGA
>QXVZ01034169.1:0-27971 GCA_008931825.1 Phallusia fumigata
CTGTGACGTTTCAATGACAATGTCTGTGCACTCAACTATGAGCGCATAGCCTACCGCTCATTACCTGACAAGACAGGTGATGCAGGCCAAACCAGTTGTAACTTATGTGTGGTAAAATCATTATAATATCACAGACCTGTCTGCGTTTGTAAAAATATCACATATCTGTCGCGACCACCTGAAAACCCCCAGTTTGGGAACCACTGTTCTCAGCCCTCCTCGACTCACCAATATCCGCCCCAGTCGTGTTTCTCATAATGCACCAAACTTACTCTCTTGTGAGCCCCCGTCTCATAACGCTTTGTAACTACGGTGAAGTTGTAGCGCGTTCAACCTATAGGCCCACCAATTGTGCCCTTTATTTTTTGCGCCTTGTAAGGTTGTAACATTGCGCAGCTATTCCCGACCAAGTGATTCATTTAGTGTTACTGTGCCGCTATGTTTTCGTTCACCAAGCGTAATAAACTCAACTCAACTCTACCACTGCATGTACTGTTCCTTGTGGTGAATTTTTGCTGCGCGTACCATACTGCCATTCTTGCTCAATGGTTCCATGATGCCAAAATGTTTTAAAGGCACTGGTTTAGCATAATGTTCACATCCCAAAACTTTTCATGGAAATTTTAGTTCTCTGTCGTGCGTACCTTAGGAGCAATTGCCTATGATCGCGCACCACTAATGTGAGTGAGTCGTGATAAAATAAAGTGTCATTATGGTAAAATACTTTACAAATGATAGAAAAATTTATTCCTATAACTAAGTTAACATAACAAATTGTACAAATTGTAACAGTATCAAATTAATTTAAGGACTCGAAGTTAATAAAAAAACTTTGTTTAAATGCATTCAGTAAATCATTTACATTTTTTCTGCAACAGAACAAAAAATAGATTTTCAGATCATCTTTACATTTTTTGGAAATCATCTCGGAACTGTGGCCAGTGTTTTGTCAAATTCTACTCAAACATAAGCTATGATATGTACGACGATATCCCTCTAGTCTATCTAAATGCCTGTCTAGGTAACTTAGCGATAATTTCGATTGCATTTGCCCGATTTCAGTCACATCAGCACTTTGCCGATAACGCGCTAAAGGTAGGCTTACCATATTTGTATAACTTGACACCGGGACGCTTTCGAACAAGCGGGCAAATAAAGAGTTTGTTTTACTTTACTTGTTAAATCGAACTCAAACGTACAACTACAACGACTAAAAATAGATCAGCAATAATGGCATTGAATTTTGCCATCAAATGTTTTTTCATAAATAGGCTACAGGTGGTTTCTTTTGAGGTCTTTGGTTAAGTTACATTTTTGGATTTCGGATTGATTTTTCGCTTACAGGACCACTAACCTAGCAAACCACTTTTCAACCAACTAGACCTATACCTGGTTGTCAAGTAAATACGGTGACAATCAACTCGCATTCGTACTGTAGTGTAACAGTCAATTATGTAACGTAAAATAAAGAAAGTTCAAAATAAGACACAATAGTACACGCTATCAAAAAAGGTGCGGATCAATTAACCACCCCAGAGGTTACCGACCAGGACTCGCCCCAGCAAACAACAAAATCATACCTTATCTTTTGATATGTTGGATTTAGGGCGCTGAAAATTTGCACAGAACTTAAATGGAACTACCCGACTCTAAAAATGTAAAAAAAATCTTTGCTAAAATTCCTGAATTTTGGAATTTAATTTTGGGTGGAATACCCCGTTTTTGGCACAAAAAATTAAAACGGCAGTTTTCTCACACAGTTATAGTTTTTGTACAACTGTTACCATTGTTAAAAGCTAAGCCGTTTGGGCCTCTCATAAATAGGGGAATCAGGAGTTAATATTCAAAAGCTGTCACAAATCGTTTTGAAAATATATTGCACTGTACACTAGACTGCTTGTTGTCAGCCAATCTGCAATACGGCAGTATACTGGAATCTGTATGTGGATCCTGTTGCGTTTTTTAATTACCAGCTTGTACAACGAAGATCGGTTAAAGAAATCTTCCGGTATTCCAGCCACTGCCTGATTATTCCGCGTAAACTCGCCTCAAAAGGAACGCAATTTCCTAATCCAGGCTGTCTTCCGTGCTACATTAGGAGAAACACAATTAATATTTTTTTCGTTGCATGAAATAAGTTTAGAAAAAATTAGTTTAGAAATAATTAGGCAAGTCAATGGCCGTTATTGAAAAGTTAGGAACCCACTTAGTGCTGCAGCAGCGCCGCGCCAAAGAATCTTGTTCAGTTACAAGAATACTTTGTTGACTTGCGCGTAATGTTTTTTCTGGCAATACTCCGGGCCCTTTTAGAGTCTCTGCAGTCCTTCAGTGATTTGCCTGGGGATTGCATGTACTTATACCCACGCTTTTGTCAGGTCCTACAAGCCTGCTTCTGTTTTTGCCACCTTTCTTTGGCTTCAGATGATTCTGTTTTTCGTCGCTTTCTTTTCTCGCCTATTCTAATACCATCCTTATTCGCGAACTAACCCAAGATGAGTGTCTGCGTAAACCTGTTCAAACTCATGCAATCATTTGAATCTTCTTTCTTTGCACCTTGATCTTTATAAATCCCGTTGACTTCTTTCCATAATTCCCTGGTGAAATTGTGTTCTCCTCTTTCCTGTACTTTTCCGTAAAAATCGAAATAGCTTTTGTAAACCTGAGTTTCACCATGACGACCCAAATCTCTAAACTCGATCACAAAGCAAGTTTTGGCAGTGTGTATTTGATAAACTTTTTCAGTAATTCGGGACAATAAAACTCATTGTCCTGACTTACAACGCGGCAAGTCAACGAATACAAGTGTTCTGAATAAAAACAATATTCAGATCTAATCTGCTTCTAATTTTTTCTTGTACTG
This sequence comes from Phallusia fumigata, assembly GCA_008931825.1. Classification (NCBI taxonomy): domain Eukaryota; kingdom Metazoa; phylum Chordata; class Ascidiacea; order Phlebobranchia; family Ascidiidae; genus Phallusia; species Phallusia fumigata. The sequence goes on from QXVZ01034169.1 coordinate 2,861, forward strand.
ATTTGATGTTGAAAAGGCACAGCTTGAACGACGACGACTTTACCGTTCTGTGTAAAAGAGTTGGTGCAGATTCGCACTAATTACAACATAACTTTAGGGTATATGTTACATGGTTCAAGGCGGTTAACAGTTGTTTTTGTTTTCCGAGTATAAGGCCGCAAAGTAATTAAGCGTCCCGGCCAAATATGGTTAACTTGAACCGACGAAAACAAGAAATGGTGTGACGCAACATTGAAATGAAATGCAACGTAATATGGACAACATATTTCGACACATCGCATATCGCGGTCACTACAACATCAACTTGGCATTTTCGATAAACAACCGACTTTAGGGTACCAAATGGGGTAACAAAGTTGGAAGCAGGTGCACTACGATGAATATCGGTATGAACAACTTTTGAATATTAACACCTGATCCCCCATATGTAACAGGCCAAACGGCCTAGATTTGTGCCAAAATCGGGGTATTTCCACCCAAAATTAAATTCCAAAATTAAGGGTTTTTACCAAATCTTTTTTAAATTGTTTGGGATCGGATAGCTCCACTTAAGTTCTGTGCAAATTTTCAGCGCCCTAAACCCAATATATCGAAAGATAGGTATGATCAGAGTCATAGATGTTTTCTATAGACTTTGGGTATGATTTTGTTGTTTGTTGGGACGTGCCAGACGCGGTTTGCCCTGAAGACTCAGAAACAATTGCCACATTCGTTTAGTAGTAAACGCTTGTTTGAAACTGTAATTGTGCAACACAATGAATTATGACAAGTACCAGTCACCTCTGGTCTGTCGATACGCGTCTGAAGAAATGTCGCATAATTTTAGTGACCGAAAGAAATTTTCAACATGGAGAAAATTGTGGTACATTTTGGCCAAAGCAGAGCACACACTTGGGCTTTCAATTACAACAGACCAACTGCAAGAGTTGGAAGCTAACACAGAAATTACTACAGATGATATAAAAAAGGCCCAACAGGTAGAAAAAACTCGCAGACATGATGTCATGTCTCATGTACATGTGTTTGGTGAGACATGCCCATTGGCAGCCCCTATTATACATCTTGGGGCGACCTCCTGCTACGTTGGGGACAACTCTGATTTGATTGTTATCAAGGATGCTATCAGAATTCTTTTACCAAAACTTGCTCGTTGTGTTGCATCATTAAAAGAATTTGCCAAAAAATATGCAGATCTTCCCACTCTTGGATTCACACATTTTCAACCTGCCCAGTTGACAACTGTTGGTAAAAGAAGTTGCCTTTGGATTCAAGATTTACTCATGGATATGACCAGTTTGGAAAACTTTAGTGAAACAATGCGTTTTAGAGGAATAAAAGGGGCAACTGGTACTCAAGCAAGTTTTTTAACCTTATTTGATGGTGATGGACAAAAGGTTATAGAGCTTGATCGGCTTGTCACAGAACAGTGTGGGTTTGAGTCGTCTTACATTATAACTGGCCAAACTTATCCCAGAAAAGTTGATGCTGAAATCTTATTTAAACTGGCCAGTTTGGGAAGCAGTGTCAGCAAGATCTGCACTGACATTAGATTATTGGCACATCTTAAAGAAGTTGAGGAGCCCTTTGAATCAAGTCAAATAGGATCAAGTGCTATGGCATACAAGCGAAATCCCATGCGCAGTGAAAGATGTTGTTCTTTAGCAAGGCACTTAATAGCATTATGCCAAAATACTGTACAAACCGCTGCAACACAGTGGTTTGAGCGAACATTGGATGACAGTGCCAACCGACGGATTTCAATCCCTGAAGCATTTTTAACAGCTGATGTTTTACTCAACACATTGCAAAACATTGCTGAAGGTCTGGTCGTTTATCCAAAAGTAATACAGAAACACATTGATCAGGAACTGCCTTTTATGGCCACTGAAAACATTATTATGGAGATGGTAAATGAAGGAGGTAAGAGTAGGCAAGAAGTGCATGAAAAAATTAGGGTAATGTCACAGGAAGCTGGTGCTGTTGTGAAACAAGAAGGTGGTGAAAATGATTTGGTTGAGCGAATTTGTGCTGATCCATATTTTTCATGCATTCATGGCAAAATGAAAAAGGTACTTGATCCATCCTCATTTGTTGGTCGTGCCCAACAGCAAACAGAACATTTTTTGGAACTTGAAGTAGAGCCAATGTTAACTAAATATAAAGACCAGCTCAACCTGAAGGCACATGTTAGTGTGTGAACAATTAAATGTAGTACATGTCATGTATATTACATGGAATCGTAATTTAGCTTTGCTTAACATTAGTTGTAATTGTAGTTTACTTTTCCCGCGACATTTTACATTCTGAATAGTGTCAACCTTCAACATAGGTATGCACATCAAAGTGCAAATTAAAACCTTATCTACTGAAAGACAAAATTGTTGGGACAAATAATGTATAAGTATATTTTTTTGCAGTTTATGATATTTTTTATGAACTAAAGGAGATTTTGACCAAAACTAGCAGGCAGAATACTCAGCAGACTAACAATTACCTTGCTGATGTCATCTAAAAAGCTACAACAATCCTCAATTTGCCCCAAATTTATTAAAGCTCCACAAATTTAATGTTTTACAATGTTGTTCTACATAGACTACTAAACAATTGGTGTTTTGCTGATCTTTGTTTGTGCAAAAGAGTTTATCATTTAACAACCGCCTCTAGTGTCTTAACACATGTCTGGTTAAATGTAACGTATGTTACCGACTGAAAAATGCTCTAAACTTTAGAAAATTGTGGGCAAGACTGCAAGAGTTGGAAGCTGGTGCAGTAATCAAAACAGATGATGTAAAAAGGCCCAACTGGGAGGAAAAACTTTAAACATGTTGTCATGTCTCATGTATACATGTTAGTTGACACATGTCCACTGGAAGCCCTAATATACATCATGGTGTGGACTCTTATATTGGTGGCAGCACTGGTTTAAGTGTTATCGATGCTTCTATAATTCATTTTGCCAAATATCCCTGCTCGCCTAGTTAACTGTTGATGAAAGAAGTCTCCATTGATATGACCACTGAAAGTCAACTGGTTCTAAGTTTTCTAACCTTAGTTAATGGCCAAAATGTTTTTGAGCTTAACATCACAACTGCCAAGATTTTTGCCAGACAAGTTAAAATATTGTTCAAGCTGCCCAGTTTGAAAAGCAGTATTAGCAAGATCTGCGGTAACAAAAGATTATTGATGCATGTTAAGATGTTAAAACATTGCTAAAGGTTTGGCATTTTATTCAAAAGTCGCACAGAAATACTTTTGGAAACAAGAATAACACTTTTCAAATGTAGTAATGTCTTGCTAAGCTGGGATATTTGAACAATTCAAGTATTTGCCTAGGACGTCCATACAAATCAAAAAGTTAAGTTAAGTAACCAATTCAGAAACCAGCAAAATGGCATACCTCCACCTGCCAAAAGGTATTGAATTGCATGGTTTGAGAAGAAAATTGTGTGTGACTTGCCTTTTACCTGTCATCATTTATCAAAGTAAATTGCTTCATTTCTTTCTGATGCTTTGCAGATATACATAGGGGCAAACTTGTTTTTTTTATTGAAGTAAACTTACCAAATTGTATACAAATGCCAAGCAGAAAACTTCAATTTGCAGTAGTGTGTTCCAGCAACATGAATAGGAGCATGGAAGCACATCGTTTCATGAGGTTGAAAAACATACTTATTTTTATGCAACCATTTGTTTCATGATAATATAACTGAATTTATGGCTGTATATTGATTGAAACTGTTCTAAAAGTTTATGAATTAGTTGCTTTGTTTTTTCAATTTATTTGAAGGTTTAATATTCCTTTCCCCTGGATCCTATATTTGCCTTTTTCACATGTTATTCTGTATTTTTTGACTTTGCAGCAAAAAAGGTTTTGATGTGGAATCATTTGGAAGTGGTAACCAAGTTAAACTTCCTGGACAGGCAGCAGACAAACCAAATGTATTTAGCTTTGATTGGCGCTATGCAGATATATTTGATGAACTGAAAAAGAAGGACCCTCACTTGTATCCTTAATATGGTGTTTGCTACTGACATTTTTTAACTGCTGGTGTAGAAACATATCGTTTGTAGAGTACTGTTTCGCTTACTAACAACTTGTTGAGTTTTTTTTGCAGGTCTTATCACATTTCATTGAATACTGTTCATCTATATCCATCAAACACGTTCTTCGAATTTTTATTGGAAAATGGTGATGGTCCAACTTCAAATCCATTTCGTTGGATTAGTAAGTTTTTTTTTCTGAATAGTAAGTTTGGGTGGCTCCAGCCACCTTTTCACCAAACTGGGTGTATTGTGTAAATTCTTTAAGATTTAGTCATTAACAGTGATTTAAAAAATAGCTGTATTTATAAACTAAATGATAAAATAGTTTAATATTTTATTGGTTGATGCAATGTTAATTCCTTTTCATGCATGATCCCCAAATATTAATTTTTGTTTACAGGCCTGTTGTGGTTTTTAATGCAAAACTAAAGATAATGAAATTTTATTTTTAGTCGGTTATTTTTGTGCTTAAATAACTTCGTTTGTAAGTTCTGACATACTATTTGATGTTAAATTCGCATCAAACTAGAACATCAAACATTTCATGGTCAACAACAAATTTAGTTAAGATATTTTAAATTCCCAACTGAACAACTAACCCATGGGTGGATCTAAATAATTGAAGGGCTGAGTTCGGGCTCAGTTTTAGTTTTGGTTTGGCCATTTTCGTTCAAGCAACTTAGGTGTAAGAACTGCTTTTTAACTGTGGGTTAAATCATGATTAGACTCTGTGGTTGGTACATAAAAGTTTTGTTTAACTTTTACAGAACATCAAGATAGGGAAAATTCTTGCAGACTTGCTTTTGCCGGTTGGGTACCACAGTAATGAGACGTACTGGAGGGAAAGACGGATGCTGGTTGCAGAGCAGTTTTTTGTTTTGTGATGCTGATGGAAAGCTGACTTCCACAGCGTTTATGTTTGGTCACGTCTGCCGAGACCTGCAATGAGCTTAGTTGTGTGGATCTGTCAAAACAGGATAGAAATGTTTGGAAATGCGAATATTTAGAATAAGCTTCGTAGACAAACACTGATTACTGCTAAACTAACAAATCGTTATATGTAGCATCTCGCAAAATGAGAAAACGAAACTAACCTACTTCGCGGCGTTTTTTGCGTTCCCCATGTGTCTGATAACAGATATCAAAACTCTAAACAGGCTAAAACTCACGGAAAGCTTTGGATGGGTGTGAAACATGTAGAGCGCGGAGACAAAAACAGTTACGTAGTGTTTAGTTTAAAATGCTCTTGTATTTCGGAATGCGGGAGTAAGGCACAATTGTTGGTTTTCACGACCAGATTGTGTTACAGCGCCTTAGAAACAACTAAAATCTAACAAACATTCGGTGCTTGAAAGTCTTGTTTGCTGCAACGCCGTGAGTGCGTTTTGTGATCTTTACACTCACACTTTGTCGTAATAAGCTGCAAGTGCACGAATCGGGAATTTTTTGAATGTGAATTAGCATGGGACCGCTCCGTCTTGTTGCTTTCGCAAATTATGTTACCAGTGGCGCCAAACTGTTAGGGGGGGACTTTGACTTCCGTGAGTAATTTTTGTGTATGTGACGTCACATCAACTGGCGGAAAGTTATGTCACAATACAGAATTTTATGTAACAAATGATGGATTGCCCTACGACTGAGCTGGTTTTCTGTAGCATAAAATTGCGTTGGGATAGCCTTAAAATATCGTTAAAACTGTTTGCGTGATCGCTTAACTGTTTAAGAAGTGCTCAAATCATTTTCGGACCTAAAACAGGCATCGTAACTACATTCAGTTAACTCTTTCATGTATTTTTTAAACTTTTTTACGTATTTTTCAGCTGGTTGCTTCTTTTGTATGTTGCCAATTGAGGGTTGACGCCGCCGTCACGGACCGAGTCAGCATGCACGCCGTCACAGACCTATGAAGCAATGCGGGTTAACACTTTTAACTGTCTGTTTTCTTTTTACTTTATGTGGCTTTGCAAAGCATTGTGAGTCTTGTTTTCCTCCTTTTTAAAACCGACTTCAGTGCGAAGAACAGAAGATACTGGGGTAAGATGTTTTTAGTTCGTTATTTCTAACATTAGAACTTGAATGTGGGTCAGCAACTTCAGTAGCAAGCTCTGCCATACAAACCAATGATCTACACTGGTTATGAGAATCTCTGCGATGCTGTAGCTGTCTTACATACAATACCCGACCATGGACAATCGACTTAATTGCAGTGAAGTTGTCTGTTGTTATGTTGGAGACACAAGATCCACCCCTCCCAGCAAGCAATTGTAACTTTGATACTACTCTAAAGAGACTATACTTGTATTTTCCAATCTTAAAAAAACAGAGCTAGTTGCTGTCCTTGCGCTTTTTTGGAATATAGCACATTCCCAGTACACTATCTGCAACTAATTTAAATTTGTGTTTTCAGATCAAAGTACGTATTGTTCGACTGCGACCACCAGGTTTGAGGTTTGTTGTTGCAAAAGACTGCATATAAATGTTCAAATAAACAAAGAAACTGACAGTGTGTGGCACATACAAGTATAATTATTGACAATTGGGGGCGGCTGTCATACGCCATTTCTTATTGCCACCTAGTGGAAGGAATATGGTGTAATTTGTTACACAAGCGGGCGATACAGAGTCGTTGGGTACTACCGTAGTGCGAAGCAGGTAAACAACTAACTTTCGTTTAGGTTATAATTCTGGATCTTGCTTGCTTTAGTCTGTATCTTATAAAATACCAAAAATGTGCCTCCAAAGTTTCCTTGACTAGAAAAATCAAGATACACACAAAACGGTGTTCTAAACATGTTGGATCGGAATCGTCGCATAAAAGAGAAGCCGCAACGATTTCAAGACTGCCCTAAAAAGTTTGACGTCGTCATCACACTTGAGGAACGCGTTTATGATCAAATTATGGAAGGTTAGACAGCTGTCAGTAATAAGTTTTTTGCAGATGGTGCCTTTATTGAACTTTTATTGCGTTTTCCACCAGATTTTAATAACCGTGAATCAGAAGAGATGCAACCAGTTCATATTATTAACTGTGATATTCAAGATAATCATGAAGAAGCAACAATTGGCGCCATTGTAATTTGTCAACTCGCGAAACTGGTGAGACTAGATCTCTACATGTGACCCGTAAAGACTTCAACTTTAACATTTTAATAAATACACGCCTTTGTTTTTCTGCGACAGATACAAGATTCAACAGACCTTGATAACGAAATTGATGAGCTCCTGCAGGACTTTGAAGAAAAACAAAAAAGACGAATGATGCACTCCGTTCAGTTTTACTGACGTCCACCAACTTGTAAGCGACCTGAAAAAAACTCTGACAGAGTCGGAAACTCTGATTTCAATCGCATTGTGGTGAAATTGTCTTCCGGTTGTACAAAAGCCGATTTGTGTTTCCCTTTACTTTTATGTTTTATGGCAGTAATGCTCTTCCGTTGCGTTCTTACGATTCCGCCTGTCTGTACTGCCTGTTCCTCCGAAGAGTTTCACTAACAAATATAAAATGCGCTTCATTCTTCCTGCAGCTAGATCCCACTTAATCACTCACGAAAATCAGGTTTTACATTTGCTGTTGAGTTAACACAAACAATGCTACTCGTAAGTACATTTGGTCTGATAATGGACTTAAACTTAAGTTAAATAAACTTAAGTTTAAGTCAAGAGTTTTTACAAAAGTTGTTTGATTATTGTATCCTGTCCGACATAACCGTTTTTTTTAAAAATAGTGTGTTTCGGGTTTCCAGCAGTATAGCAACCCTTTACGTAGCTTGTTAATTGATTTTTAGTTCCTCTCATATTTCCACTCAAAACATGTATTGGTTTTTGATTTCTAAAAAGTTAAGTTAAATTGCGTCGTCCAATACGCGCTTTATAACGTTTCGCAGCTTTTTCCTGATGATTGTTTAATAAGTGCCATTGTGTCGCTATAAATTATTTCGCCAATCGAAATAAACTTAACTGAATTCCATTGTTGCCGCAAAAACGAAATTGCCTTTCACCGGGGGGTACCTTTAAGAAAAGTGTACAGTAAAATTACAACAAGCTTATTATTTTACTTTTGTGTACAATTTAAAAACGCAGCCTCTATTTGGACGAGCAAAATATGATACTACAACAAGGGTCAGCAACCTTTAGAATGTAGCGTGTCAGTTTACAAATTGTGTCAAAATCTTAATGGCTTCACGTGTCATGTTAATGACATCACAACATTATGTTTCTGCGTTAAATCTGTGAAATCTGGTTCACTTGTGGTCTCTGAAGCTGGTTGAGGTCGCTCAACTTGGCTCAAAAAATTACAATATAAATTGGTAAATCACTTGGCGTGCCATGGATTCACCTCGCCTGCCAACCGTGTAATATAAGCTAACTTTTGTGGTACATGCATTCTAAAAATAAATCCTACCAAACTTTGTTTGTCGTTTTGTCATGTTTAAAATAGCTGAGTAAAAATGAGAACTTTCCGACAAAACAACCGAATATATGCAAGCAATAATCAAGTCTTGTACTGGATAAGGAAATGTGTGACTTTATGTGGTCAATCAGGCGTGACCACCCAGGGAAACGAGGTAGAAGAGAAGAAACAAGGAAACGCAACGAGTTTGTCATTTCCAGTTTCACTTCTTTCTGATGGCATATTTCGCCCCGGCAACTTTTTTGTAGCGAAAACTTGCACGTTACGCCGTTGGGTTTTGCCACACACGGTATTGTGAAAAACGCACCATGAAGTGTGCTAAATCAAGCATATAAAAACGTTTGTTAATAATTAGGCCGAAATAATATTGCCGAGGGCTGTGTGACCTTAGACTTTAAACTTTGCANACGCACCATGAAGTGTGCTAAGTCAAGCATATAAAAACGTTTGGTGATAATTAGGCCGAAATATTATTGCCGTGGGCTGTGTGACCTTAGACTTTAAACTTTGCATTATTTATTACGTAGTTGTGAAAGAGTGGTTGCTGTGTTGTAGATTGCTTCAGGTGACGTTGTCAGTCGCCAAAATGGAACACGCAGATTCGGGTGAAGAAGAAAGGCCTGAATTAAACATGGAGTGCATTGACGGGGAAAGTGAAAGTGATGTCGAGTCAGAAAATAATAAGGACATGGATGTGTTTGTTCCAGGAAAAGTAATCGAAGAAGGTGAACAACTTGTCCATGATGAATCAACCTATGTCATGTACCACCAAGCTCAGACAGGTTCTCCATGTTTAAGTTTTGACATCATTAAAGATGGACTTGGTGAAACTCGCCAAACATTTCCAATGGAAATGTACATAGTGGCAGCCACACAGTCTGAACAGGGTAGAGCCAATCATGTGATTGTAATGAAAATGTCAAACTTACACCCAACCAGTAAAGACAAAGATGAGGAAAATAGTGATGATGAGGATGATATTGACAATGATGAAAAGCCTGAAATGGAAACAGCTATGGTAATGCACACAGGTGGTGTTAATCGCATACGTTCTACTAATGTTGCTGGAACACATCTTGCTGCAACCTGGTCTGATAGGAGATCAGTGCATATATGGGACTTGACAAGGCAAGTTTCTGCAGTGGAAAACCCGACAGCATTGTCTGAATTTGTGGCCAATCGCCAAAATCGTGTTGCACCACCTCTGTTTACATTTGCTGGCCACATGGATGAAGGTTTTGCTATGGATTGGTCCAGTTCATGTGCAGGTCAACTGCTGACTGGTGATTGCAAGAACAACATTCATTTTTGGAAACCGCAAGAAGGTGGTACTTGGCATGTTGATCAGCGTCCCTTTGTTGGACACACTGCATCAGTAGAAGATTTGCAGTGGTCACCAAATGAGAAGAGTGTGTTCGCCTCCTGCTCTGTTGACCACACAGTGCGCATTTGGGACACCCGCGCCAGTCCTACAAAGGCTTGTATGCTAACAACAATTGCACATGAAGCTGATGTAAATGTATTAAATTGGAACAAAAATGACCCATTTATTGCTACTGGGGGCGATGATGGTATCATTAAAATATGGGATTTGAGGCAATTTGACAAAGGGGTGGCAATAGCTAAATTTAAGCATCACACAGCACCCATAACTTCTATTGAATGGCATCACACAGATAAAAGTGTGTTTGCCGCTTCTGGTGCTGATGACCAACTGACACAGTGGGATCTTTCTGTTGAAGCTGATAAGGAAGATTCAGTGGAATCTGTAAAAGAGTTACCACCTCAGTTGCTATTTATTCATCAAGGCCAAAAAGACATCAAAGAAATACATTGGCATCCACAGATTCCTGGTGTTGTCGTAAGCACAGCACTGGATGGGTTTAATGTATTCAGGACTATAAGTGTTTAGCATTGATTTAACTGTATATTTAGAGAACCAATTTAGACTTTGTATAGTTTTCGTCAATCACCTGCCAATTTTAGTCAAACAAAAAACATTTAAGAGTTTTAGGAGTACTTTTTTGCTAAAGTTATGGTGCATTTTGTTTCAGGAAAACGTAAGCCATTGGCTCGTGGATTGTGTGCCTCATATATACATAAGTTACAACGTGTACATAAGAAACAATGTCTGATGAATTAGCTGCCCGTTTGGCAAGAAGACAAAAGATAATTGATGGAGATGAACCTGCACCTACTGAGGGGGTGGAACCGAAACCCATTTATGCTGGGGAGGGTGATAAAGATACTGTAGATGCTGCAGGAAATGAACTTGCTGACAAATTGCGAAGGTGTGTGGTTTTTAGATATAAAGAGCATCATAATTACTTAAGTGATACGCATTTGTCAGCACTAAAGTTACAAACTGCCTACTGCATGTCATTTGTCAATCTTGTTTTACTGATATAGGTCATTATGTGCTGGTGTGATAAATAGAATAACACATTTATGATACCGTAAGCAGAACTAAACTACTTTTCACCCTAGTGGCATTTGTCTGAAAGGTCATAAACAGTGATACATTTGTCTTGGTTTTTTGTGCTTCCTGCTGACTTCCTCAGTGACATTACATACATTATGCGTAGGCAAGGAAATATCAATGATGGTGCACAACCTGCAGTGAGTCCCTCAAAAAAAATTCTCAATCCATACATAGAATTCAAAGAGTTTTCCAGGAAACAGATCAAGGATTTTGAGAAAATGTTTAAAAAGTATGCCTTGTGACATTTGAGTTTAATGCTTTTTGATCTCCTTATAGTGAAGTTAATATTTGTTTAATTATAAAAGCTTTTTTTATTTGAAATTGCTTTCTTAGTGTTAAATTCATATGGATTTTAGAAACAATCTTATCTTGATGTATGTAGTGCACTGCAAAAAGATAGGAAACACACTATAACTCTTCCAATTCACTCAGGCTGTTATGTGTATTGCTTTCTTGCTAACCCTACAATTTGATTTTCCAGATATGATGTAGGAAAAGATGGATTTATAGACTTACTAGAACTCAAATACATGATGGAGAAGTTGGAAGCCCCACAAACTCATCTTGGCTTAAAAGTAATGATAAAAGAGGTTGATGAAGATTTTGATGGAATGATAAGTTTCCGTGAGGTTAGAAATATTGCAAATCGAAGATCTTTTCTCATATTCTAACCAACATTTTCTTTGTTTAGTTTCTGCTTATCTTTAGAAAGGCATCAATGGGTGAATTGACAGTTGATGGACTTAAGAAACTTGCCGAATTGTCTGAAATTGATGTTTCTGAAGAAGGTGTTGGTGGTGCTAAAAACTTTTTTGAAGCAAAGGTATCGAAACATTTTGCTTACACACACTAGCTAAAAAAACTCCCCACGTGTATATTTATTTTGTTTGCAAAATATGCATTAAAATTACTAATTTTGGGTCACCTCTCATCAAGGGTGACATATTGTTTCACTCTGTTAATTTTTCTGCTTTTTTGATGCAGCGTTTTACCACAGCTCTCCTAAATGTGAAATTTGTATTGCTATATTTATTGAAGTATAAGAAATTTCATTTTTTGATGGTTGGTCCAATTCAAAATATTTAATTACAACTAATTCTGTGTCTTCAGATCCCTGTACCTGATAGAATCATTGTGTTTGTTTATATTTTGAAAACTGAACAGACCTAATTATATTAACACTTTCAGGCAAACAAGCTTACAGAGTCCAACAAATTTGAGGCTGAAATTAGAAAGGAACAGGAAGAAAAGAAAAAAGAGCTTGAAGAGAAGAAATTAAGAAAGGAGGCATTTAAGGCAAAAGCACAAATGTTTAAGTAGATGATTATGTGATACCCGTTGTTATATTTTTGTGTACATTACATACATATACTTTAAAACCCATTGTATCTTTTTAATTTCTAATGTTTTATGTTTTTATAATTTTTTCCTACTATCTGTATTGTGGCTTATGCGCACTCATATATTTCGTTTCCAGCTTGTAGTTTATCGCCCTAATTTTGTTGTTTGGACACCAATAGTAAAGTCTACTTTTCATTCTTATAGCTAGGATGGAACCCCATTAAACACTGTGTTTTGAAATATTTCAAACAAGCTTGGTAAAAAGTTATGTATTGTAGGTAAGAGTGTGGACAGTAAGGTATTTCTTTTTAAACCCAAACAAACCTCATTTATTGTACATACCAATAAATTGCAAGCTTTATGTCTTGCCATTTCAAGTGTTTCCCAAGTTTATATTAAGTGCTCTGTTGCGATGTAATTTCTTTGTTACCGCTTGTTGATCAAAGTCCCAAGCACAATCCTTGCATTGCTAGCTATCTGTATTTACCCTTTCATGTAAACCATGCTGCCTATTCATTTAACATGAATGCTGTTTGCTAATGCAGGCAACACGCACTGTTGCCGGTACTGTTGCCACAAGTTGTGTTCACAAAAACCTTTGTATGTGAAAAAAATTCTTACATCTATCTTTTTGTACGGTCCAGCGTGTTTGTTTAAACTTTTTTAACGCTTTGAAAGGTAAAGTGCCTTTTGTGCATTGTGGTAGCAAACCATAGCCCATTTTGTTCAATTTATTTTATTTGGTTAATCACGGGAAGCTTAAATGTTGATGGCAGCGCTTTCATATTTTTATTGACCCATTGTACCCGGAAGCAAATACAAACTCTATTAACGTTAACTTCTTCCTGATCACGTCTGACTGGCCCGCGGGTTAGTCATCAGTAAAAATCGTCGGCAGCAAGTTGTTAGTCCATTCATTGCCCGCGGTAGGTTAGAACTTCCATGCCTCTGCGTTTGACCAAACTAAGACACCGAAGTCGCACGAATAACGGATGAGGCTTCTAACAATGACGCTTGATTTGCGGCCACGATGATTCAAACCGTTACGTTTGGTCACCTCAAAGCAGGCGCAAAAACGACCGCCGGTGACTGGTGTACTCCACGAAGCTTCAACACTTGCTATGTGACGAGTGCGCTACGTCATATTTGGGCCCAATATGACACCAATGATACATATGCGCTTGTGTTTCTCGTATGCATTACGTTGCAATAATAGGTGCTATATGTAGGTTAAACTGTAACCAAACCTGCTAAAAAACTCCCCACGGAGGTAAAACCTAAAAGGTTTGCTACCATGTTCGTCTGCGTGTGATTTTTATTGTTTTTTTCCAGATAATGGCAAGTACGGTACGATACGCAGCATATGCAAAACACAGTACGCTGGTAGGGTACGACCTTCGCAGCGAGGTACATGGTATGCTGGACTTAATACGCACCGTACCGTTTCCTATCCTTGATAATGGTAGTACGGTACGGTATGCCGCCAAAATCATTAACAGGTACGGTGCGGTGGTACGGTACGCTCTTCGCCACGCAAAATTTAGTACGCCCAACTCAAAACGTACCGTACCGTAATGCCATCCTTGTGCGCAGGTCGCAATCAACTCACTTATGTAATATTTAGATGTGCTTGTGAAATAGTAATACTGATTTATTGCGATTGCCTCATGCTTTATAGTAAGCACTAAAATCAATCAAAATAGGGGTTTGCTTAAACTGGCTTTAAAACCATATGTTCTGATAAAAAGTCTGTAAACCGAAAAAACAGGGTGTTTCTCCATTTTTTGACAACTGCGGATCTGATTTGATTTGTCATGTACACCGAAAGAACAGGGTGGTTTACCATTTTAACAACCGCAGATCTCATTAAAGCAGAAACTACTGAGGGAAAACCCGCTTGAGGCGGTCTGTCACTGCGGTAATGTGTATGCTCTGCAACAAAGAACAAATAATATTGGACGTAACTATTGGAAATAATTGTGAAAGCCATGAAATTATTCAAATTGTTAGTTGGTATGCATGAACGTTTTTGTTTCTTCGTACCTAAAATTAACCAAGAGAGATTTTGCAAAAATCTTTGTTTTTGCGCACGTAGGGTACTTAGTAAAATGACCTTGTTATAGATTTTCGCACTAGAATACTTGGAAACCAAATTAAAAAACTTTCAATCCATGCAGGAAATACATTGAAGTCGTTACATATCATTTGCAGTCTGCTGAAATATTTGCTCGATACGGTTGGCCGATCACATGAGCAAATAAACGGATCCGGATCAGGGTGAAAGGAAAGCGCACGCTCAAAGGTACCAAAAGATAAGACTGATCGGATATAAAAAGTGAAGCACGAAGGCTGCGATCTAAATTCGAAAAAGTAAAATTAACTAATACTTTTGATGGTGTGGTCTATGGTGGACTGGAAGGTACGGTGATAGCAGCAAATATGATTAAAGTGTTTAATGTTTAATGAAAGATGCATTGCCGATCTGTAAATGTAAAACATGAAATAAATTTGCTGTGACGAATTTCAGATAACCTGTCAGAAAAAAATAGAATACAATGCAGCAACTGAAGACTTGATGTGTTCATTGAAAGTGGCTATGTATCGTCATCAAACCAAGTATATTGGAAATGGAAGAACCAAGTTAGAAAGATAAAAAGTAAGGACAGAGTAAGTGTCCAGACAGATTGAAATATTATATTTATTTTCTATGTAAACCACAGTTGCTCAGGTCAATGGAGTTTTACACTCTGTTTAGGTTTGTTTGACCAAGGATAGCCTTGTACACAAAACTGTATTTATCCCTAGTGGCCTGGGAGTTTTAAGTTCTGTTCTTGGCAAGAAAATGCGACCGACAGTTTAGCCAAAGGCACATTAAAGGATAACAGTGCATTTAAATATTGGTTGTCAAAGGAGAGTATTAAGCAATACGAGTTGAACCAACAGTAGGTGTGCAATTTGTGGATAAAATTCCACGCTCTCTTATTTTGCATCTTATGGACTAGTGTATGAATAAATTGCAAATTTTCGGCTGTGTTTTTTGGAGTCAATTAGGAAAGCTGTGTTGTGCAAATTGTATAATTTAGAATTTTGCAATGCTATCAGGTTATCCACTGTCCTAGTTTGACACTCATTTGTGTGCCTTACAAGTTTTTCATGCGTTTGGAAACTTGAGTAATGAGAGGATAGACTGATGAACTAAATTCAAAATAATTTCAGATGCAATTATGCTTCTTTTCTGTGTAACAAATTACACTTTGGAACATACTAGACTCTGCATGACAAGTTGTGATAGTGGTTTGTCAATTGATGATTGATCTCCCAATTCCCAAGGGCCAGGCCACATTATTAGGACTTACATATAATTTGGATGGAAATAATGCTTGAAGTTTAGTGTTACCCAACACATGTCTGCAGTCGTTAAACATCATCAAATTAATTACTTGTGCTGTAGGGCTAAAAATATTTTTTAAAACATGTACTTTTTGTATTGGTAAAGTAAATTGACAGTAACTATGTCTGTGGATTCAAAGGATTCTTTGTGGTTGCAAGGGACCAGGAGAAACACAAGAAGTTCCTCAAATCATGAAAAGGAAGTAAAGGAAAAGGTCGGCTTCTTAACCCTATTTAAGTATTTCTATCTGCTAGTAATTTTTTTTTTAGATTTTTCATTAGAATTTCAGTAAAATGCTTTGGTTATAATAATTTTTAATGTTCATGCCTTGGGACCATATTTTTGCTTGTTATTTCAGTCATCAAACACTTCAGATGAAAACAGAAAGGATCAAAAAGAAGATGGAAAAAAACGTGACATTAATAGTACTGGGCACATTGTGCGTGGTGAACACAATGAAGTTGTGGAATATATCTCAGATGACGAAGTTTCATATAAGCTATTTGGTAGGTAGTGATTATAAGTGTTTTTTGTTGCATAGTATTTTTGTTATTACTGTTAATTTCTAATGGGCTGAATGATGCATGTTTTATGCTATAATTGAGATATGGTAAGTGCAGTTAAAAAAATATTTTTGAGCCAAACCCCTTTTGAATTGCATTGACAAGGTTTTAAAATTTTTTTGTTACTTTGTATGTGTATGCCATGTGTGTAACTTAGGTTTTTTTTTTCAGATTCTGCCTATATAGCTACAGAAAGATCTGACAATCCTTACTTTATTGCCACTATTCAAGAAATAAAAGTGGTAAACACACATGAAATGCAGTAAATTATAATTAAGTTCCTTTGTTTGGTTTATATTTCATCATAAATCTAACATTTATGTTTACTTGAAATGTTTGTGTTAACTGAAAATTTGCTCATTAAACTTTACAACAGAGCAAGAAAGACAACGCAGTGGTTGTTGTGAAGTGGTACTACAGACCTGGAGAAGTGCCCGATTCAGTATATCAAATGCTAGTCAAGGATCGCCTTGATGGGGCTGGTAAGAGTACATAAGTGGTGACTTGCTTAATCTATGTTCTTCGTACCAATTGCTGCTTTCGCTTCAAGTGCTTTTCCAATTTCCTGAATATGGCCAATTGTTGATGTATAGAAACAAATACACATGGAAATGTCCATCACTTTTGTTGTGTGTCTCAGCATATGTGCTGCTGGTTACTTGCTTTTTGGTAATTGATCGTTTGTATTGTTCAAAACAACTTCCTGTATCTCCTGTTTTGCCACTAGCTATTACAACATGTTGATTTGAGTTGTGTATGCTCTCAAATCGACTGTCATGAAATCTAAATGTACATAATGACGTACATACTGTAATCTGTTTCTTTGTTTTGCAGAAGACCAAAGGGAAAAAGAGTTGATTCTAAACAATGATTGCCGTAATCGTGAGTTGTTTGTGGCTGATGATGACAACACTGATATATTTCCAGTTTCACATCTAAGGTAGCCTGGTATAATATATGTCACCCTTATGTTTATTTATAATATTCTTATGACATAATGACACCAAAGCAAAAATGGCAATCAAATTCCTTTCACATGTCCAAAGAAAAACTGTCCTCTATGTAATTAGTTTTATTGATCAGTGCTTTTTTCCAGCATATGCTTTAGTTAATTAGGTGTGTAATCTGTTTACTAGATAATTTGCCATGGTGCTGTGATTAGTGCATTTCTTTTGTAATACAAGCAGTCTTAACTGGTTAAGCAGATGCCACTGTGATAATAAAATCAATCATTTATCTTTGTGGATTGACTGAAGTTTACCAAACCTTGAACAATTTGATTAGGGGAAAGTGCTCAGTTAAACATTTCGGCGACTTCCATGAGGTGAAGAATTATGATTTGAAACCTGATACCTTCTTTTATATTCTTGGATACAACCCTGAAACAAGGTAAAAAACAATGCGATTACTTCTATGATCCTCGCCCTGAAAATTCATTACCAATTGTGTAAATGGTTTGTATCTATTTATGTGTTTATTTTTCTTACTCCCAAAGACGTTTAACAAGCACCCAGGGAGAAGTTCGAGTTGGTCCAAGTCACCAATGGACTGCTTCCACCAGGGGAATATTTCAAAAGGTACACAAACTTCTATAAAAACTTTCCAGAGCTGTAAAAATGTGCATTACATTGTGTACTAAGCAGACAAGATCATATCTTAAGCAGTACTTGACAATAGCTAGAAATTACAAATTAGGCTCAAAAGATTTGCTTTTAAAAATTATGTGGACAAGCTCACCAGCAATGCATGTCTATTTTAAGGCTGTTATTCCTGATTTGCTACCACCAATCTCTCCATGCACGAATGAAGTGAACACAGAATATGAAGAGCTAGTTTGGAAACCAAGGACCAACGATTGTGATTTAATCATGTTCTTGCACTCTGCAAGGTAAGTGCCTACAGCTTGCTCATGTGGTTTTCTTTCACTGTGTACATAATAGATACAAGCTGCTAGTAAATGTTACTGTGAAAAGTAAATATTGGTGGTGATTTTGTGCTTGCCTTGTGACAAGTAATTGCCCATGCACTTTGTTTGTGAACAAATTTGGTTGGCTGCTAGGTGTGCTGTCACATTGTTTGAGCAAACAGAAATAAAGTGTTTCAAGTTGTATCTTGCAGCAATGCGAATAACATATCAGGTGTAGTTGACCTGTTAAATGGGTGGTTTTTCAGCTTTCGCTTTTTTGTCCAACATCTTTTAATGCATTTGAAATGAAATAAAATAATTAATTTTAAACAGTTTATTCGAATGTTAAAATACAGTGATAACAACATTTTACAACACAAATAACTCCAATTTATAACTTTGCAGGAGTATGGCAGCATTTGCAGGAATGTGTGATGGAGGGTCCACTGAAGAGGGTTGTGTGATAGCCTCAAGGGATGAAACCACAATCAATGCGCTAAATGTTGTAAGTTGCAATTTACATGTTTTGTTGATTTGAACACATCAGTTTGCACATGTATTGACACATGTATATTTCAAACTTGCAGCTGTTCCAAAGCAAAGGTGATACCAGGGCTGCACTGCAGGTCCTAGTAAAAAATCCACTGCCTTTGACAATTGAAAGAAAGTGGACTGAGGACCAAGTGGTAGGAATTTTTTTAATATTTTGGACAAACTTTCTTCTTTTATAAGAAAGATTAGAGTCCTTACATGTATTTTCCCTGATCGGCTGTTTTATTCTTTAGTCAACCCATAAACACAATGGAACAGCCTACAATTTAATAATGAACACCTCGCGGCATTCAAAAGCTTCCTAAACCATTTACGCCTTTGTGACTTGATGCCAGTGTAAACGTTGTCGGGCAAGCTGCGGGCCAAGCATGCTTTATGATTATGTTGTGTAAACGCAATCGGCGGTAGACAAGCGCCAGTACATCCACCTTTCCACTTCAGTAACTGCTTTAGTTGTGTGCCGCTTGTGTTTATACAACAAGCAGCACTTGTGATTGTAAGTGATCGTGGCAAGAAACTAGGCCCTTTCTGCTGCGGCAGATTTTTTGCTACTGAGCGCCTCGTCTGACTCCTTTTGTCAAACCTAAGACCTTATGATCCCACTTGACTGTATCTAAACTTGAGCTGTTAATCTCACGAGTCAGTGTCAGTGGTGCATTACAAATATGTTTCTGTACAAACAAATGTTCTGCTCTCTTATTTGAACAATCCTGTCATGAATACACCTAATAAAAGGAAAGAGGTTGTGCTGTTGCTAGTGCCTTGTTACCCATTTTTCACAGGTACATTTTATCTGTAATTGCTATGCTTGTGTTTAACCACAAACATCAAGTGGAAGATCCTTATTTGGTATTAATGCCACATTTTGTAGATTATCTTTTACAACATTATGTACACCTTGCAGAAACGGTTCCAAAAAGGTCTTCGACAAAATGGCAAAAATTTCTTTAAAATAAGAAGAGATTTGCTTCCAAACAAAGACACAGTAAGTAAAAACAACAGAGCAAGTCATTGGGCTGGCAAGTTACTGGTGTGTACATGAACACTTTAGGTCCTTCAGACTTTGTGGTCGGTGATGGATATCTTGTAATGCTGGTGCCTTAGCCGTGACAGATTTTAAGCCTCAAGAGTCATTTATCTTCTGGTTGAAAATGCCTGACAAATGTTGACCTTCTCCCCAGCTCTGTTGGATTTAGCATAGTCTGTTTATCAGTCAATGATAATCTGTTGATGATCGCGCTGTTTGCCCGTGTCAAACTATGCCAATTATAATGCGCTTTGGCTGGGGTGTGTCATTTTGGTACTGACATTAAACACTTAGTTATGCAATCCTTTTCACCACATTTGTAGTATGTCTTGCCACTAATCTTATCAAATTTTATTTGTCAATTTTTTTTCAGTCTGAGCTTGTCGAGTTTTACTATTTGTGGAAAAAGGTCCAGGAAAGCCTGATGGTACAGCCACAAAGCAAAAACAGGCGCCAGGCATCGCTAAAAAGAAATTTGAAACAACGGAATCCTGCATCTGAGGGTAATACGCTTGCATGGTTTACTTTTTAGTTGCTGTGTGAGTGTGACTGTGTTTGTCACATTACCTGTAATTTAGTCGTCTAATTGAAACATTGTCACATATTTTTATTACTAGGTGGTGAAGGAAGTTCAAGTGATGTTATCTCAGATAGCGAAGAGAGTGACAAAGATAATGCAATGTTTAGATGCAAGCATTGCTGCACCACAAGTTTGTTATTTTAGGCTGATAAAAAATGAGATACATCAATCACTTTGCTGTAGTTAAGAACTTAACCTAACATTTTTCTAATAACACTGCTGCAACTGTTTCAAATTATTTCATAAGAACAGTAATTATTTCTGTCATTAATGAGGTTTGTTGAGATAATGTCATTTTTTAGAATCTGAGGATTGGAACTTAGGTGGCAAGGAGTGTGTGATGCTCTGTACCAAATGCAGGATCTTTTTCAAGAAATATGGTGGTGACAATCAAGTTGACATTGACTTTGATCATGACACACCCTCAGATGTATGTAACGCCCACACCCTTCAGCATGTTATTATTATTATTATTATTCTCTTTGCTACAATGTGTAGTTTGACCAACTTATGAAACAACAAAACCCCCAAAATTTAGACAAAAAATTGAGCTTTTGCATTTTTTAACAGT
This sequence comes from Phallusia fumigata, assembly GCA_008931825.1. Classification (NCBI taxonomy): domain Eukaryota; kingdom Metazoa; phylum Chordata; class Ascidiacea; order Phlebobranchia; family Ascidiidae; genus Phallusia; species Phallusia fumigata. The sequence goes on from QXVZ01034169.1 coordinate 23,729, forward strand.
ATAAGTAAAGTTTGTGTTAAAAACTTTTCCGTTGACAAAATTTTTAAAGCCTTTTACTGGTTTAGGTTGAAGATGTCAGTCGAGGCACACCTATTTTTGACAAGCAACCCTCCAACATACAACCACCTCCATTTATGTTCAAACCAATCAAACTGAGTGAAGATCACCAAACTCCTTCAGCTCCAGATGCTGATGATAGTGGGGGTGAAACCCAAGATGCCAAAGTAATATTTTTTCCTATGGCCTCTTAATGCAATTTAAAAACAATTTTTGCAAAAATTTCTCTTTTGCAGCCTTGCAAGCGTCAATGGCAAGCAAATGACCAAGCTTCTTCCTCCGACGAAAAAATTATTGAAGAGAAGCGATGCAAGACAGAATTGGTGATTGTACGTTATCAAACTGTTTAATACGTAGCTGAAAACTATGGCCTGTTCTGGCATTTTGGCTGATCTGAATTGTTTTAGGATCAAAATAATTCTCTGCTCCCTTTGGACTAATGCCCTTAAACAGATCTAATTTCCATTGAATTTTTGACTGTGTGCTACAAGCCTGAGCATTTCATGATTTGGCACCAACATCAATTATTAATGGAACCTAAACGAAAAATTACATATTAAAAGGGCACAGCAGCAGTACCTAAGATCTGTGAGCTGATTTTAATTCCAGAAAAGAGCCAAAGGCCCATTAAATATTAAAGTCACCTGCAGTTCATGTAACTATTATTGTTATCATTTCGTTTACTAAAGGATCCAGAAGTGGAAAGTAAGATAGAAGCCAATGGCTCTGAACAACCTGCAACAAAGTGGCCCATTAAGTGAGTACAAATGAAAAAAAAAGAATTTACATTTTTATGTGATTTATCGTAGTTGAAATGTGTAGGGATATGTATGTTAAATATTACTGAACTGCCTTTAAAGCAGAAGAAAATTAACAAACATGTTTTCTTTTCTAGACCTGATACAACCATGTTAAACATCAAACCAGAAACTAGTGGCCCTCACCAAGGTGCAATAAACTCTCGATTTCCAACAAACGCTGGACTGTTGCCAGCGGGTTTTGCACCCTACGCCCAATATCCCCATGTGTACACTGGTGCCACTGGTCAAATAAAACCAACCAATGCTTCCAAAACCAAGGATGACAACAATAATTTGGAAGTCAAAGACTCAGAAAAAGCGGACAATAAAACAACACAAATTCAGCCAGACAGAAAAAGATCAGAACCTTATGCTCCACAGTTTCTTGGAACCCCACAATCAACTCCATTCTACCCTATTTTAAATCCTGACCATCCCCACCCCATGGTTTCCTCGGGTGCTGTTTATCCATCCGGGAGTGTACAGGTAAAAAAATGGCCTGCTTCAAATGTTTAACAAAGCAGACAACCACACAGATTTAAATCATGTTTTATATGTTTATGTCTCTGTTTGTTATAGTTATGTGCCCCCTTCGAAGAAGGACACATATTGTATTTTTCTGTAATGCCAGTTTTTATTTACCTTTTGTTTAAGAAAAAAACATCTGGAGTTGTGAACTGTAACCTTTAACCCAAGGGGTCAAAAACATGAAATTTAAAGAACAGCAATATTTAATTTGGTTTTGCTTTCAGAAACCTCACAGTGATACGAAAAAGATGGTTTCCCAGGCAACAGTCATTCCACAAGAGTTGGGTGGTCAACAACTGTCCAATCAAAAAGAGCAAATGGCGAACCCATACCCATTAAAGTATGGCGATATGCCTCGACCTTTACCCAAGGACATAACAGCACAAACCTCAAGTGACCAAATCAAAATGTCCCATCCAAACCCTAGTTCACTTTATCATGGCGACCATAAAGCCAGAACACACCAATACTTTGAAAGTTCAAAGCAACCAGGTGGTTATATGTTTAAACTATTTTTTGATCGTTGTGGGAGTCAACATCACGAATGATTGATATATTTGGCACTGTAGGTGATGGAGAACATTCAAGGATTTCTGAAGGTCAGAAGCCACATCATACTGAGGTGCCACGTCAGTCCTCTGAAGAACATCGGGCAAGGTATGAAGAAATGACAAGTTTATTGTAAATTTAATTGTCACAAATGTAGGAGCCATAACATGAGCTGTTTACTAAGGTGTTTTGCAAGGTTTCCGGAATAGTGTTGTTACGAATATTATTTCCCTAATGAATTTCTCACGCCCGGTGATTTTATGGACAGAACTGCGAGTCCGAGGATGCGATCAGACGACGAACAATCTGCAGAAGAGTATGTTCATGACATACTTCCTTCGCATCACGTTACTGTTCCAGCTGGACAGGTACAGACCATTGTTCACCTATTTGTGTTATGTTTTCCTTCAAAGTAAAAAATGGTATTTCTTGTTTCAGCCATGGCCTACACAGTTCCATTACTACGATGACGGCATTCCATGTCGAAATATGAGGTCTTCTAATCACTACGTTTTCAGTAAAACAAGGTTTGTGGCTGTAATTACAGGCGTTTTACTGTAGTTTTACATGTGATGAACTAAGATGTTGCCCAAAAATAACCACGTTCACAAAAAAATACTTGAATGGCCGATACGTAAGAATACATAAGAATGCTAAGGGGCTATGATAAAATGTGACGTATGTAGACTTCGAGGATATGCAAACAAACTGTGCAGCCGAACTGACCTGGTTTGGGTTCCTAATCCTGAAGCAAGACAATCGAAGCAGGATCAACATTCGCAGGCATCAACGTCTGCAGGCGGAAGTGTCCACCGCACCCCACAACATCAGCAAGGATCGGCACCAATACGAAACTCGTCCTCGGAAAAAGACCGGGATTTGCCGAAACCCAAGAGCAGAGAAGTTAAAACTCCTGTAAGTGAAAACCGCCGACAATTACCATTTGGCAGGGAGGTTTTTATTGTACAACGATGAATTAAATAAAAACAACCATTGGAAATTTTCATACGTCCCAAAAAAGCCCAAAACGGGGGTCCAAAAAACACCTGACAATGTTTGATGTAAATACTGTTGGTAGGTCACTCAATTTGCTATGGACAATATGAACTGAAAAAAATGCACAAAATAGAAAAATGTATTTAATCAGCATCTGACCAACGAAGTTAAGGTGCACGCTTTTTCGACGAGTTTTGACACTTTGCAACACTTTTTTATTCTGGGCAAATCTTATTTTCAGACAAGTGGTGATTCACACCACATCAAACGGGAGCCGAGCAGATCACAGGTAATCCCTCGCACCACACCAGTTCACGTTCCTCACCACAGATCGACACCAACGCACACGCCCACGTATGACCAACACCGGTAAGTGTGTGCTGCGTTCCCCCCACACTTATTAAAAGCAAAAAACTGAATTCAGGTACTTGCTGTGCTATCCCCACTTGCGGCAGTTGAAACCTATCCCTGTTATGGTTACGTTTACAGAAATAATCACATACCAAGATATTTCGGGTCCCTATCGCTTTTAATGTAGTTCAGGACCATCTTATCGTCTGTGTGCATCTGACAGTTCAAATTAAAATTAAAAAACGATGATTTGAACAAAAAATTAATTGCAATTATTTTTTACCTGTTTTACTCATTTCAAAATGCCCGCGATTTTGCGGTCTTAATCTAAACGCTTGTTTGTAGGCTGCAACTACTATTTTTTATTTTGCCGTATGTAATTTGAATATTGCAACCAACAGCTGTATATCTGTATTCACAGGCCAACACCATCCCATGCATCGCCATACGGCAGCCTTGGACCGGATACCCCGGCACTACGGACGTTACGTCAATACGCGACTTACGATTCCCACCGCGAAGCGTTAAATGCTATGATTACGCCTGGACAGAATGTACACCCCTTGTTTGCTCAGGTAATGCAGTATTTCTTATCAGTTAGGCATTGTGCAATTGATATTAGTTGGCCCTGAATGGCTTACAAAATTTCTAGTCGCTGCACCATTGGTACGAATACAAAGTCATTACTAACTTCGAAAAAAATTCTGAATTTTAAGATCACATGTAAGTTAGAATTTTGTCAATTTACAAAACTTTATGTATGGCAAAGCAATCACTATAAAATATTGACTAACATTAAATGTCAGACTTGAAGTTTTACTGAACCCCCGACAAGTGATGAAGATCGGTAATATTTAAATTTCAACTTGACTAATAACTAATGAAAATAACAATTGCGACACCATACAAACATTCAATCCTTTTAAATATCAGCAGAGCGAGCGAGATTTGCGGGAAAGAGA
>QXVZ01034170.1:0-20849 GCA_008931825.1 Phallusia fumigata
CCATCCTATTGTTTGGTACAACAACTTTTGATTTTTGGTATCACATGGCCGTTTTTGATACGGGGTACACTTTATGAATGTTGTTTTTCTCAGCTTCTTGCATCCAGTGAGGAACTGCAGCAAAGATGGCAGGACAAACTACGGCGATTGCGCGAAAAATTCCTGGAAAATCCTCGCCCTGCTGTATGACTTTGCCGCATGTGATTGGAAGCCTATATCACGTGATCTAGGAAACTTTTTCAGGCCACGAAAGGCTATCTGTTTTGTTTACAGCTGCAGGTCTTTGTTTTTCAAGGGATGCGTAACGTTGAGAAGCGATACCGTGTTAATGGTTTATTATTTTCGTTTCTGAAAATGTTTCTCTTTACGTTGCTGTTAAATCTATACGATTGTGACATTTTTTGCAATAAAATCAATGTGCAGCACACAGTATGTTTGAGCAGTTTTTGAAAGTAATGCAAACAGGCGCAGGACAGAGGGTTTAAAATGCTCTCCACAAATTACTTTCACACTTTTGTGGGCGCTGCATAGATGTCATTCAGTGAACACATTAGAAAGCCTTCTGAAGATATTGTTGTCTCTTCTCGTCTCACGAGTGGACGTGCAACTCATTTCTTCCTTCATTCGATTAATGGTTTTCTGCATCTCTTGCGTAAGGTGGTGATTGGCCCCAAGCTCCATCTTATATTGCTTTAACGTGTCCTAACGCATCAAAATGTTCAGTATAAGTCTTTGTGCAACAAATGGCTCAAATTTAGGCGAATTACAACGGTACATTTACCTGCAGTATTGGATACACCTCCTCTCTTACAGTGGCAATTAGGGGGTCGGGCAAATCAATGGTAGCGTGTTTGGCAACATTTCTCAGGTAATTTAAATGGTCCTGATTGTTGGAGAATTGGCTGTGTGACGTCATTTGAGTCCATTGCTTGATCAAAGTCATCGCCTTGATCTGTCTGTTGACCCGTTGGGCAACCGACTTCAATGTGGCTTTTGGGGTGTCTGCTTCCGCCTTTCCATCTGCAGCGCCGACCACCGTTGCGGCCTTCATTGTCTTCCAAAGGCTTTTTTTCGGCGCACTAGGCGAAGCTGGCTCACTGCCCTCAGTGCCGGCTGTTTTTGCAACACTGCTGGTACCAGATTGCGAGGACCTACGATTCGCGCATTTATCATCATTACAGATGTGAAAGAGTTTAACTGATATTGCATGAGGTATTTATTTTAGGAATAGATCGAAACGTTTTGTGCATTATTGGCAACAACTCTATTACAAATTATGGGAAACCAAACCAAATCGCCAGCCTTGTCGCCCGTACACTTGTATAAGTTCTGCCCCAAAAACAATGCTTCTATCTCGTAGAAACGTATAACCCGAAAATCTTGCCCATAACTGCAAAACTTACTCAGCAGAAGTAGAAGCCTGTTTATCCGACTCATCAGCAACTGGCGTTTTGACATGCTTTTCCGCAACCGGCGTTTTTGCATCCGATTCCTCGTCAACAACAGTCTCACTAGCCCCATCTCGCGGTTCATCGTTTTTGGTGCTACTCACGTCGCTTTTTCTCGGCAACTGGTTCATTGCTGAATTTTTGGAGCCGCGTCTGACGTTTTTCGCTGGACTTATAGGTTTCAAAAGCTGTTTTTCGTTTGGCATAGTTGGTGTATTTTGCTACACCGTTGCTACATACTGCATTTAGTTTTTAGATCCTTTATGACGCCACAATGACATTCAACTACAATGATGGGTAATTCACTTTCAAGCAACTGGAGTCTAAGTCAGAAAGATTGCAAAATGGTTTCATCGACACGTGCTACTTTCAACAGCACTCCGTCTTCAAAAAAACTAAAGAAGAACGTTTCGGCGGTTGCGGGTAATGAGATTACGAAGGAGGAGCGTCGCTACTTGAGAAAGAAGAGGAAGAAGCGAATTCGACAGTTTGAGAAGGTTTTGGAGCACCGCGTGAGGAAAAGAAACAGGCAAAAGAAACTTATTTCCTCCCGTTAGTCCGTCTTGCAAAGAATTTGCGCCGCTATTTTCACTGTTGCGTTTTACATATTTTTAGACCACAAATCCAATGATACTTAACTGCTGGTCAGGGTGTCTTAGGGCCGAAAACGAGGTTATTGTTATATTGCTGTTCTGGGCCAATGGCATAGTCAACCGAGAATGTTGAAGGGATCAAACATTTTATGGGTTCACAAAATACGTTACATGGGCCATANGGCCGAAAACGAGGTTATTGTTATATTGCTATTTAGGGCCAATGGCATAGTCAACCGAGAACGTTGAAGGGATCAAAAATTTTATGGGTTCACAGAATACGTTACATGGGCCATAGCTCAATATAGCTACACATATGTTTTAAATTTCTGTTTGATATATTTGGCCTTCTTTCTCATTTTGTATCACATAACTGGGTACAACTGTAGACCTACTTTCTTCTCGCAAAAAAGACAAATTAGAAATCTGTATCTTTTTTGGGGGGTGGGGTCCCTTGAATAACGAAAGCAACTGTTTTTGTTAAAACCACTAAAGTTCTATGTCGTAGCCCAAATGTCCGGAACACATTTTGAAAGTATTGTTTCGATAAACGTATTTCCCTTACAGGCAAATGCGTCAGTGAGCCTTGCGTTAAATTTGCCAAGGAAAGGCGAATCGCGGAAAAGTTTGCTTTTCCTTCGAAGAGCTTTGANTTGTTTCGATAAACGTATTTCCCTTACAGGTAAATGCGTCAGTGAGCCTTGCATTAAATTTACCAAGGAAAGGCGAATCGCGGGAAAGTTTGCTTTTCCTTCGAAGAGCTTTGACCGAATTAATGACGATGTGTTTGAAGAACGTCTCACAAAACTCAAAGTTGATGCCAGCACCAAAGGCGAAAAGAAAACACACAAAGGTCTGAGAAAACGCTGACAAAACAACTGCGACTGCAAATGACTCCATGTTTGTCAGATGAAAAAACTAGTACGATTTTGACGTTTAAACACCAATACCTCCACACGTGCCAAGTTTATTTGGTGTCAATGTTTAACTGGACAAATTGTTCACAACAAAGTCAGTTTTTTTAGGATCTGGTTGGATACCACGGGTGGTTTAGTTTAATGGGGAAGCAAACGAACCAGTAGCCTATACATCACAGTATATTGCAGGGTGAGCAAACTGCGGTTTGACGACATGTTTTTTGTGACTTCTCTAGCTGAATAGTAAAATCCCTAATTAAATATACCAACTGTGATGTGATGCAAAGAATCAAATCAAAACGATTTTTCGGCAGTTGCAGGGAGGTTTCAAAGAGCACAGTCTGTATGACTGTAGCTTACAGATCTGCGGCTCACTGGTGTTTACCGTTATCCGCAAGTGACTCTTCTGTTGAACAGGTTTGCCCACCCTTGGTATATTGTATTGTTTGCAAATGTTTCTCTCTTGCGATCAACACATAACTGTTGCAGTGTTCTGACATACCAAACCAGACTAAAATATTGTCAACATGTTGATTGCTGCCTTTCGATTACAAACGGCTTTATTCAGACAAACACAAGACGAAGTCGCACGGAAAGCACGACAAACGAAGAAATTCGCGACAAGATCAATCAAATACAGACACTCATTTAAGAAAGATGAAAAGCTTTTTCTCATCAATCCCTCACAAAGCAATTACCAACAGTGCTTCGTTTGGATCACTGGTCAAAGGTATATGCGACCCCCTCCGCCCCCCTTCCCATGACAACGTATGTCCATGCATCAAAAACCACCACCTTACTTTTCTGACAAAATATGCTTTGGGAAATTTTAATGCCCTAGTGATTTCAAAAAAGATACCAGCCAGTACTTTTATGTTCATAGTTGTCACGTGCATTAAAAACTGTGAATTGTGAACGTGAATGTTTTGTTTTTTAATTTTAAACGCAGGATTTGAGCTATGCAAGACGAACAAATCTCTGATGATTATTGCATGCATCGTCTACGCTGTTACCGTGGTTCTAGTCGTTGAACGAAACTTAGGTGAATATTAATGCAAATTAACATGCAATATATTCGTAAAGCTGCTAAGTTTGCAACACATGAATTGACAACAATAGATCAACTGTAACTAACAAAATTGTTGTGAATTTGGTCATTTGCAATAAGTTTTGGACATGCGCTTTACCTATAAAATTTTATTCTTTACAGAGCTTATACCGTGTTCAAGCAGTACAAGTGGTGATAAAAAATACACCCCCAATTTAGTGGTAAGATACGAATTACGACTTAAGCCTGCCGGTTTGAACTACTCAAAGTTTTTGTTTTGTGTAGACAGGGCAGCCATCAGTACAAACAACGATGCCTGCAGAACCTGAAACAACGCAGGCAGATGATCCGACGATTATTCGCGTTTCTAAGCCACTATTTGTAATCCAACATTTCATACATTATGTACGTATGTGTAGTTTAAGTTTTTTAACTATAGTGGTCTAGGATAGGATCTATTCTTTAAAGACACAGCTGGAACTTATAACCACGCAGAAGTTGAGCATTTGGCCAATTTCACTAAAAAAACAATTTTAATCCTAACATTATATTTTGAAGTTATGGTAAAGATCAATGTGGTAAATTCTTTGCTGTTTGGCAAGTGGAGACTAATCGCCCGTTTTAAATACATCAACTGACTACTTGATTTAGCCTATTCGAAGTGTTTGTATTTGATATTGACGATGCCTAGACTATTAGGCTATGTATACGTATTCTTTGCATACAAAGTGTTTGGTGGTTTATCCTTACACATAAAAAATACATTTAGAAACTACCAGGTGGATTGCCAGATATTCCGCTAAACGACAGAAAAGGCTCCGCTTACAGGAAACACGTCACATTCTGGTCAAACTTGGTAAGACTATTAGCTCGTAACTTTTTGTTTTCTATTATCTTTGTTGTATTTTATCAACTTGGTTTTTCGCAGTACAAGGAGTTTTTCACCAAAAAAGTTGGATTTCGTTACATCACAAAGATCAAAATCGCATTGCTGAATTATCGGACCGACCACTGGCTAAAGGAGGTAACGAGGCTTATGTGAAACTTATGTGTCCCACAATTCTACGTCCTTGAGATCTTGAGGAGCAGCACCACCTAGCGACTGGCACAATCAACAGTTTTTCGGGATAACTGAGTTAAGACGCCACAGAGAAACGTAAAGGAAAAAAGTTAATGAAAAATTGCTACATATTTTTTGAAGGATATTGTTAGCAGGGTTGATGTTGGAAAGTAAGCACAAAGTTAAACTTCAAAATTTAACGTGAACAAAAATACAGGGCTTTATCAGATAGTGTACTGACAACTTGCGTTTAAAACACTACATATGTATAATATGTAACCACAGTCGTAAGGCTTTTAGGTGGACATATGATAAGTTCTTTAAACTCTTTGATCAGGTATTCAGTTATGTGCATGGTGACTTCGAAAGCAACGCCGCATTGTCGAAATGGATTGGAGTCCAACGAGGTTTTGACTACCAGGGTTTGAAAGGGACAGTGTGTGCATCGAATTTAATGAGTCATCATTTCAACCTCACGCACCCCCACATCGTTGGGTTCATATACGGGTTTATGGGTGAGAGTTTTTTGCATAGGAAAGACAAAGGCTAAACGTTGCATAGCCTCAATTTTATTTTCCTGTGTTGAGCTACTTGAAAATAGGTTTTAGAAAGACCGCAAATTTGTCATTGCGTATATTAGCGTTCATTTGGGAAACAAAACTAATTATGGTATCAAATTATTAGCCTACATTACTTGTGTTTTAAATACCACTGCTTTCTCGTTTTCATGTGATATACCAGGCGCTCCATATAAGATATTCAAGGCCTCTATCATAATAACGCGGAAGTTGTCCGAAATGAATGATAAACGATAATAGCTTAGTCTGTACTAGTGAACAAAACACTTCATCACTTTAATACTCATTCATAACCGTACGCGTCATGTTAAGGCGTGACTGACATCATCACCAATATAAAGCCTTGAAGTCCAGACGACTTTAACGTCATCTCTAACAATAGCCTTTGCTTGGTTGCAGCGCATCCTGAGTTTTACGAATACGTTACGAAATCTGAAATCGCCCCTTCTCGACCTGTGGGATTGCCAGAATATTTCGACCAGTGCACTGAAGGCAAGCATTGGGGTCTGTACGATCCTTTGGACTGCTACGCCTACACAAAGTGGGTATGTCCAGAAACAGGCGAACGAGTATACAGTTTTAAAGATCCCATGGTCCCATTGGTTATCGACAAGGTTGTGTGGGAGGACCCTTAACAATGAATAAAATTTGCTACAAAATAATATTGTTTGTTCATGTATACGATCGTGTGTTGAAAAAAAAGTAAAACGTGGTGGTATATCTTATTACTCGGTTTCAAAAACATTTTTTTTGTTTGTGGCTATCCAGGATAATCAGGCAACTATGATTAAAAATGGAGTTGTTTTTTACACAATATACAGGTAACATAAAACAAGTGAAACTTTTGGTTAACAAGTTGTTTTTTTTATACTTTTTTGAGGCAGTCCTTTGAAAAACATATGCTACAGCGTGTATTGTCAAACTTAAACTTGACTAACAACTTTCCAAACACGGAGCTCTCATTGTCACATTCACACAAGCAGTTTGTAGCCCCTTGCGTCACGACTGGCACTCTCTTATCAGTGCAGGACGTGGTACATTGTCTAGTGCCATAACCCTTATCACGTTTTTGTAACCTTGTCCCTAGACATCGTACCAAGTTCATTTTGTTTCCTGATAGACATTGTAAAACTGTTGCAAAGAAATTGTTTCACTTTGTCACTGTTTCAAACTAAGACAGTTTTTGTAGCTTACAAAACATATTGGCATAATCATTCTTGTTTGTTTCTTTTAATATTCAGTGCCTATACCAAGACCATCACCTTTGTCCCCCAAAGCCAGTATTTTGTGCTTTTCGGATAATAGTAAATAATTAGTTATATACTCCAAACTGTGTCACCGTTTTGCGTTACTTGTTTATCCAGCTAAACGAAAACAAATTAAATCTCAGTAGTATAAGTGCACAAAAATGTTGTTTACACAATCGAATTTAAACCAAAACAAATCGATGGATTCGCCTGTCAACAACGATTTCCTGCTGTGGCCCTTCCAAATGTAAACACAACTTCGTGTTTGTGTCGCCTGGATACGCGTTACTTTTGCAACGTTTCCTGGCATGTCAAGCTTACTGTGGGGCACGTGGATCGCACACAATTACACGACAGGTCAAATATTTGCATTTGCCTGCTACGTTGCGTCTAACAAAGGTGTTGTTTGTCAAAACGGTCAAGTTTGCATTTGGCACCCCCCGGGATCAGATTTGCAAAAACGGTTTAGCGTCTTGAAAAATACGAGTAAATTTAAACATGTTAATATGTTGCGAATTATTATTGTGGTAAGACCGCTATTTCCGGCAGTACCTGTTGAAGGGCCTGATGTTGCCTATTAAAAACACTTTGTAACAAGACCGTTTTAAATATAGTTATGGAAATATTCAACAATTTATTTCAGTTATTTGGCAATATCAAGTTATACGCGCAGTACCAAATATCACCGAATGCAGCATGCTCCTATAGGGATGTACAATAAAGAAAAATTAGGTATCCCAAGATTAAATTTTAGATTATAATAGTTTGTGAATTGACACTATGACATTTGAAATGATATACTGTATATTCTTGCACACAAAAGTGGGACGCAGCTTAATTTTTATAACTTTGTTTCGCAATAAATAATAAAATCGAGATTTATTTCGGCCATAACGAACTACACATTTCAACGGGGTTTAATTTCAAAAGTTCATGGTTTAGTCAGTGAAAAACTTTGGACAAATTTCTAACATTTATGCATTGAATTCGTCAAAACCACAACAACAATCCGTACAGCCTAGCAGCGGAAATAACAAACCCGCAATGCTACAAGTTGTCCTGCGCAGCCATTGTGACAAGACAAAGGAGTCGCTCGCAACGCGTCCGTCAAGTTTACATGTCCCGTCTATTGTTACGCGGGCGTTGCAACAAATTGTAACTTGTTTTCATTGTGGGTTGTCTTTGTGGCGAACGAGGCGTTGTCCCTTATCACAACGCATTGTCCAACTTTGACCTTGGCATGCGAAGTTTACGTAAAGAAGAACATGCCAACTGGGCTTATAAAAACACAGGTACATGTTTGCCAAACATACAGTTTAGATTTGCATGTACCCAAACAGGCTTTAGTAATCTAGATATTTTGAGTATAACTAAAACTAGTTGCATTTTGATGCAGCATTGAGTTAATAAACTCTTTAAATTAATCAAGGAATTTCGACACGTATAACTTTAAAAAGTACACTTCGTACATTTACCAAAAAACATGACTTAGTGGATTGTTTCTCTTCACGTTTTCTGCCAGGTATTGCCGAAGTATGATTTGTTTAATTACTTTGTGTAGGAAGATTTCTTAACAATCGTCGTGATTCGGTATTATTGGTGGTGTGCTATCTTAGATGATAGGAGCGTTGTCACAAAAGGAGTTTGATTTTCATCTACGATCACCTATTCTTTAATTATACCTTTAGCGGCGTTAACATGCATTTAATGTCGACCATAATTATTCTGTGGATTTTAGAACGTAAAGCAGTTGCATTGTAATCGACATCGTTAAAACACACGAAACTACGCTGGTGTTCTATTGTTTGGCTTCCGACTCATTCCCAGCGTGATATTTTTATGTCCGAGACGGACAAACAAATATCACGCAGCAATTACACGGTATCCAGCTCTTAAGGTATACACAGGAATGAAGCATTGCGTGCGCAAAGAAGTCCTAACTGCGTATATATGACATGATGATGGAAAACTAGTAAGCTGTAAGCAAAGGATTATATAGGGATCCAACATAGGAATAGCGTGTGCTATGTTAAATAGTGGTATGTTTTTCGCCTAAACAATGTTTTTGGGTTTATAGCATCAGAAAAGCGTTAAACAAAAGTTAATGTACAAGGTGCAAAGTGTTGCTTAAGATTACAGAAACAGTTTGTTGCCATTTCGGTGGTGGCGATAGTGTTAACTTTGACAATGGTCAGACTGCAGTGTCGTCCGATAACTTACAACGGCAAGCCCATTGTCTTGGCGAAAAGTGACAAATTGTAACATGGATTTCATTGTGTTAAGTTTGAATGCAGTTTCCAGGTCTGTTGTTCGTGAGACGTTTGACGACAAACTTGTAAAAACAATAATGCAAAAAAAGTTGCTTGGGCATATATTTAGAACTTTGTTTCAGTGGTGGTAGTTTACATATTGAGGGATTGGTATATAGCGTCGACCTTTTCAAGGCATTCTAATACAAGTCTGTCAATTTTATTGGTTAGCAAATATTGGTTATAGTTAACAACAGGATATGGCATGTAAAGGTACCTAAATAATATTTCGTATTAAATATGATATACTTAGGAACACAAAACACGAACTTGACGTGCAGCCTAATCAAAAACATAACTGCAAGAGAACTTATATGTAGTGAGAACATTGTTTAGCAAACGTTTCGACAGTCGATGTTGTCATCATCAGTGGAACACGTTTGCAATACAATATTCACTATATACAAGCTCTCCGGCAGTTATGGTTTTAATAAAATATGATGGAGTTGCACAACTTTGGACCCGCATACGCGTGTCACTCTACGGATGTTTAGAAAGTGTCAGGTTTGTCACTTTTAAACATCCCAGCATGATATTGATTTATTAGCAATTTCTATAAAACGCTGTGAGTGACAGTGGAGTCCAGCTGCTAGAACAAATATGATTCACGAACCAAAAAAAGTTACTTGACACGCTTCATGCATATAACGACAAAGTTCGATTGGTCGTCAGTTCAGTTTCGATTGCAATGAAAGTGTTAGGAACTTATCATGACACTACTTGTGAACAAGCCGTGTGTATGTTTTCTACATACTTAAGCTTTTCTAAATATTTTATTAAATACATTTAAAAATTCACTTAACATGCTTTGGTAAAAATATTCATGTGATGCTGATCAGGCAATTTTGTGGTATACTTTTAGCATATAAATGAACGACATGTTTGGGGAAAACAGTCGGCATGACCAAAGTTCACATAGTTGAACTTTGTGCAAAGTATTTGCATTAGACAAGGTATTATTTGCACTGGTGCCACAATTTGCAAATTTCGGCAAACTTAAAGAGCAAGGGATTTACAACTGATAAGAATAACGCGTGCCGTCGGGAACAACGATTCATGCTTATCACAGGGCTCTGTTGCAATTGATAAGGCATTGTTCATGCCACGCGTAGTTATCAGTAACATTGAACCTGTCGCGTGGTCAAATGATAAGACATCAGAGCAATTGGGAAGTGAGAATGCCCAATAGATAAAGATGAATAGCAGGTGGTGGAATCAACATTATACGAAAAAAGGAGAACTTGGAACTTATAAGCAGGGTTGGTTGGCAACAAGATTTGTATTAGCTTGCTATGTCAGTGGTTAACAATAAATCAACGCAGCCAACAATAGTCTCATGCAGTGAGGTTCAGCCGTTGCTTCCTACAATCATCTTGTTAATATTTAGACTGCGCATTGTGGACAATTAATGGAAACACATCGCTAATGCGTAATCTGATTGGTAATTGGGACGCATTGATCCGCTATCTATTTGTGCTGGCCACATTAATCCAAGACGTTTACGTCGCATTTAATTCTTCGACTCAGTACGAAAATCAGCTTTATTTTATTGTTGTGGTAAAATAGTGATTTGGTCTTGCCCAGGTGTAAGTCAACGCCGCTCGCCATATGCGGGCTGTGTTTGTTGGGACAGGCGAGACACACAGTTAGCAGCAAATCGTTGTAAGCTATTAAGAGAGCGGCCGTATACTGGCAGTGGTTATTAGTCTATTGCGGCTCACGTGAAAATCTGTGTGTAGACAGTGGTCGGCAGTGGCAGGCGGTATTTACCAAAAAGTGAAGTTTAATTCTACAAGGCCGCTGCCATCAACAATAGACGCTTGCAGAAGGGTATCATTAGCCTCATTGTTCAGTATAAGCGTTACCAGCGTTGAATAGAAAACGTTAGGCCGATAGCTTTGATGTGTTGTTTTATGGCAACCAACGATTGATTCGTGAAATCAATGAGAACACTAATGTCTGTGATGTGTCTGAGAATGAATGTGAACGTTGTAAAAAGTAACCAGCCCTCTTGGCCAGTTGATAAGTGCAGTAGCACAGAGACTTGCTCTTGTTTGCATGTAGCTGAGAGCGAATGTGTTGGTATACCGGATTAGGGCACAACTGTTTAGCGAGGGAAGTTTCCACAGCGCTCAAGGAAACGTGAAGTATCTAAGATGCTTAAGTTTAGTTTGATCAAGGCCTTTCCAGCACAGACAATATGAAATGTGTAAAATTAATTCTTCTACTGGTACGGGGCGCGCGCAGCAGGGCTGGCGACAGCAGATAAGACTCACAGGGAAGGGGGAAAAACACGCTGCGCACTGTGGTTATCAGTGTGTGCGTAAAACTTGCAGCTCGGTCATTGTTTGGTTATCAGTTAGCGACGCACGTTGCATTTAGTGCAAAGAGAAAAAAATCGCACACTCTCAACCGCAAACGCAGAGGTAGCCAGTCATTCTGTATTCAACCCAGTCATAGCAGCATGTATTTTGACGTCATTCCCCCGGCCAGTGTGAACGTAGCGCAGCCAATCAGGCGGAAGCATCACAACAACAAGAAATAGAGCACGAAATTTAAACGGGCAGAGCGACGTGGATCCTAAGTCAGCTTACAGATGCAACAAATCATCGCTATTTACAGTTTACACGTTGTTTCCATCTTCAGTGAGACACAAGTGAGGGTTGCAGGCTTTGAAAATGCATGAGGTAGGGGTGCAGGTGTTGATGCAGCACAGTTTGAAATTAAGAACATTTCAGATTCAAAAAGCATTGAACTATGTTTAGTTACTTGAGCCTTTATATACTGCAATCATTAGGTTCAATAGATTGGTCATGCCACACACTGGGTTTTTGTATGATTTGATTGATTGATTGGTTGGTGAGTGAAATGAATGGTTGTATGTTTATGATTATGTATCAATTTGCTGGTTTAATTCTGTAAACTAATTTTTAGTTGACATGTGTCTATAATATAATGGTTGTATAAGTTATTGTAAAGTATAAATATATCACTGTGTAATAACCTACATATCTTAAATGAATGGGACTTTGATGTTTTTTATTTGTGATCAAAGTATTTACCAATATTTACCTTTCCAGAACAAAACATCCTTAGGTTTAGTATTTGTTACAAAGTTAATAAACATGTCACAACGCATCAATA
The DNA here is from genome assembly GCA_008931825.1 of Phallusia fumigata. NCBI lineage: Eukaryota > Metazoa > Chordata > Ascidiacea > Phlebobranchia > Ascidiidae > Phallusia > Phallusia fumigata. The sequence goes on from QXVZ01034170.1 coordinate 12,345, forward strand.
ATTTGCTCGATGTAACTAACCTGGTATTAAGGAATCAAACAAATGCAAAAATGCAGGTAAACATCCCAAAAATTATCAAATAATTTGTTTGCATTGTTTTACTGTAATTTTGCCTGCCATTATTTATTGAGGTGTCTTTTTTGTGATATTTTTTCATGCGCTAGTTTTTGTTTTTGCATGTTTGACCATTTGCTTATCTGATGTAGTTTTGATGTGGTGTAATTGCATTGGAATGTAGTTGTTTGTTATGTGCATGTGCGTTGAATCTTGGAACATGATATGTAAGGTGTTGTAATATAAGGAAATATATAGTAGGTAATATGCTGGATTATTATTTTGCCTGTTGCAAACCTGATTTTGTTCACAACAGAAAAAAGCAAACACAGAAATCAAGCCTTCGGCAAAAAGAGCAGCCACCTCCCCGGCTAAGGGTGCAATTCACAAAAGATCTGCCTTTGGGGATATTACTAATGTAAGTCAACAAGAACATTTGCAGCAAAGGATTTTCTGCTGATTCAGTTGCCAAAGTTGGTAGCAGTAAATAATTGATGTGTAACATTGCAGGCTGGACAGCAGTCAAAGAGTCAAGCTGTTAAGGATGCCTCAAAGAAGACAGAAAATACAAAACAAACTTCCAGAAGGAGGTCAAAGCGTATCCATGCAAACATCCTTCAAAACCAACCCCAAGTAATGATCAGTCAAGACGACAATGTTGTAAACAAGGACAGTATCATAAGGTATGTATTGATTACTGTTGACTCTATGAATTTTTTGTTGTTAGGTTGGTTTTGTAATGGTTGTTTTCTCATATTTAGCTGCTCACAAGACAGTACAAGCTCTGGAAACACGAGTTACAGCTCAGCCCTGTCTGAGGAAATCAAATCACTGCCTCGTGACTTCTTGGAAAGTCCTGAAGCCCCCACACCGACCTGCTTTTACGAGCACACAGCGTCGCCATCAAGACGGGAGCTTAACTTCAAAGACCTCGACGCCGCCAACAGTGACAACATATACGAGGCTCCCGAATACGCATTTGTCATATTCGAATATATGCGTGCGCGGGAACGCAGCTTCGTTATCGAGCCGCGTTATCTGTCCAAGCAAAAAGAGGTCTCATCGGAGATGCGCGCCATTGTCGTCGACTGGATGGTCGAGGTAAAAGCTTACACCTATCATTGCGATAAGTAAAGCGTGTAAATACGTTGAGATAGCGGCCGAAAAGCGCACCTTACGAACTGTTGTCAAGTGTGAATTTACTCACAGATTCAGGAGAGCTTCGAATTGAACCACGAAACATTGTACTTGGCCGTGAAGCTGGTTGACCACTACCTGCAGAAGGTGTCGGTCTCACGTGATCGCCTACAGTTGGTCGGTGCAACTTCGCTCCTCATCGCTGCCAAATTCGACGTAAGTATTAACAACCACCGTATGCCATCGCATATGTGGCGTAGAACAAGCTGCGTGACAGAAGTTGCGATAATAGTCGCTGAGCATAACTAATTTATTTTATTCGTTTTGTGCAGGAGCGCCATCCACCCTACGTCGATGATTTTCTTTACATCTGCGACGATACCTACACAAAACGGGACCTTCTCGAAATGGAACGTCAGATTCTTAAAGTCATCGGGTTCGACATAAATATCCCAGTTCCATACCGCTTTCTCCGTCGCTACGCCAAGTGCGCCAAGTCCAACATGCGCGTTCTCACTCTTGCGAGATTTATCCTCGAGCTTTCCCTACAACATTACGCCCTTGTGCACGAATCTGCGTCAAAGCTTGCCGCCGCAGCCCTCTGGCTCGCATTCAAAATGGACGGCTCAACTCAGCAATGGGTAAGTTACCGTTGTGAGCATTTGGGATACAATGAGCTGTAAGCACAATAGAATTGTTTCGGACAGTGTTTAATGAGCGTGTATAGTTTGTAGTAAAGACAAGTTACACTGGTTTCGTGAAATTCAACGTGTGTTTTTTTTGGTTCAGGACGACACTCTCGTCTATTACACCTCGCATACCGAGAAAGACATCATCGATATCGCATGCGAACTGAGCAGAATGATTGTTTCGTCCAAGCAGAAAAACCTGAAAACGGTGAGTGTCGACAAATGATGTTATCAACCGATAAAGACGTAGCTGTCCCCCTTACTCACGCATTCTAACGCGTCTTGTGCCCAACGGCGTTAACCGGACAATCATTGACCGAACTGTTTTTGTTATTCAGGTGTGGACCAAATACTCGCATTCAATTTTCTACGAGGTTGCCAAGACCGCTACCCTGACCGAAGACAAGTTGACTGAGGAGAAGACCCGTGTATGCGGCACATCGTCGCCGGCCAAATCATTGCTTGAGTTGTAAGATGGATTTCCGTGGCTACAAAGCTTAATCTTCACGTTCCCTGCGCCAAAGCCGAGGTCTCGTTGCAACCAATGTTCCTAGCGCGAGATTTCAGAACTCAAGGCGATTTCGATGTTGATTTGTCCATGTTTTGGAGTTTCACGAAATTTTATAGAACCCAAGAACTGGACTATCCTAACTTAGTAGAGCATTCGTCTGAAAGGTCTTTTTCCTTCTTTTTTTCCAAACATATTTTTTTCTCACACGAAACACGAAATATCAAAAGTTCCCTTTTTGTCACAAACACCACACCACATGCATTCATGACAACAAACAAAATTTGACTTGCTTTCTTTTCTACTCTCTTCCTTTTATCGCGTGAGCGATCAGAATCCTGCGAGTAGCGTTTATCGTGCATAGAATATCATAACAGTCCAATGTGGACTGTCGTTTACCGTTGAATACCGTACTTTCAAGCCCATAGTTTATTGCCACTGCCCATACAAGTTAAAAACCGATACAGTTGTTTGTTGATACTGCCCCGCGATTTTAACGCCCTTACAAAACGGTTAAAGTGTTTTAAAGCGAGACTGCCCGCGTGTATTGAGTAATAGATTACCTTCGTCGATTTTAAGATGCGAATTTTTGTGTTTTGTTTGACGCCGAAGCCTCCACGTTTGACGGGATATACTAACTAAAAGGATTTGGGATATCTACAGCAAACCTATTGGGTTTTGCGGAAACCGCATGCAAATCTACAGCCCCTCTGCTGTAAATTCCACCAATCCCATTTCCCTTTACGTTAGATCCCTTGTTTTAACCAGCGTTGTTGTGTGAATTTATTGCAAACGAATTATCACGCCCGCCATTGCGTACAGTTTCCACTATCGCCGAAAACGCTCACGTTCGACCGCTGACCACTCAACATATATACCACCCACCCATGTTCCGGAGTGGACAGCAATCAACGTGCAGCGCCCTTTCACACTTTTGCTTGGAGAATACAAATTTCACTCGTGCACTATGTTGTATCGGGGAGGAAGCTATCATGACAGGAAGTTTCTCACTCCTCTAACTCTCGAACCAAATCAGAGGCGCGCTTTTCCTGCTAAACACAACATAAGCCGTAGTAAAAGTCACCACTTCGAGCGAAGAACGCAAACAAGAAGTTTTAGTTTCGTTAAATAGTTACACCAGTTTGCCTGGCAGGAAGGTTTAGAGTTTGTTGCTCAAACTGTAGTATTATGAATAAAGCGAACTGACAAAGCTGCTTTGAAATTGTCTTAGGAAGTTAGGAAGCGGAATCTGAGGTTGCTTGAAACGTATAGCACCATCCTCGTCTTTTACGACACACGCAATAGCGCAGGGTTATGTTGTTGAAGTAATTAATACTTGTATTTAGGATTGCGACGTTATTGTTTCGTCACATTACAAAGCAAAAACGTGGCCCAACGTACGTAGCTCTAATCGCAAATCACGACTTTTTATTAAAATTAATAATGGTAAGCACCACTGACGCATTCCATTGAACGGTCACGACCTAACGCGAGTGATTAAGTAATTGAACGTGGTAAGCATAACGTCTGGTCATCCCATAAGCGGACGTACATTTTTACATATTCATGAACGGGGAAATTGGTAACAAGTTGACGGTCAAACCAGCCCGACTTTGCGATGTTTACAGTCGTTTCTTAAATATGTTCCGAACAGACTCAGACCGGTGATCTATTCTAGTAAATTAAACCTATCCGTCATAAACAATAAAAACGGATCTTGCTGTGCAATACGCAATAGATAGGAAATTTTGAACCATTTTTTAAACTAATTTGCCTCAAAACAACAGGACATGGGTTAATGCACAAAGCTCGTGGTGGAAGCGTGTATGTAAATAACACCTTACTTGCTTTGACGTCGCAAAAAAATAAGGCTTATAATATGTGGCACAGTCTGTTTTACTTTAATTCTCCCCATTAATGTAGGTCAGAAGCAGTTTGAAAAGCTTCAGAAAATGCCTTTCAACTCTCTTTAATAACTTCCTTCTTGGCCGTTGGGTATCAACTGCGTATTGACAGGTCTCAACTTATAACATATAACGATGCGAGGCGCGTAAGGTCACTTTTAGCGTCACTCGAGTTCACTTCCTACGTTTTTCTGCGAATTTCTCGATCAGACATCAGACATCGTTGGTGATTTTTTTCGACCTTTAAATAGTTTTTGACATTTTTAAACATATCACTAAACCCCGGTTTACTACGAACCAAGGATCATGACGTCTAACATCGACTGGGCCATAGTACATTTAAGCTGTGGTCTTGATTTGTGAAAACAGATTAGCAACGATTTGTAGCGAATGGTTACAATGATCACCAGTCGCGCAAAATGTGTTTGTAATTTGCCTTTATTAAAAGGCATGCAACAGTGACAACAATGTTTAGGAAACACGCACTATTTACTTATAACCTATATAACACAGGTAGTTGTCGTGAAACGGACGTTCGATTTACCTATATTGGCGCTAAAGCGGTTGTATTGTTATTAGCCAAGTGTGTTTCTTTAAAGTTTCTTATGTATTTTAAATGCAAACTAAAACTGTCAAGATTTTATTACAGCATGCGGTTTATAGGTTAGCTTACGCTTTTCACCGCATTTTAACAGTTGCTCCAGTTTTGAACAACAAACCGCTTCAATATTTTTAGTGTGTGGGTTTGATTGATATACGCATCGTAGTTATATCATTCAGTGCTCAAAGCACTAGGTTTTTCAAGCGTTTGAGATTGCACAATTGAAGGTCAACAAGGAAATGAGGCATGAATAGCTGCGCCGTGAATAGGTCTCGACCTGGGTTTAACAGTTTTTATTCGCCGAACTTTTGCGAAAAGCACAGACAATCTTTCATTGAATGAGCTCTGTTAACTTTTGAAGCGTTAGCATAAGCGAATATGATTGAGTTGGCGGGGAGAAAAATCACAAAATTTAAGCCGCAAACTACCACGCCGGTTATAAAAAGATCAAGATTGAGGCGTTAACATGTCTTACAAACCAGCATATGTAGTATTTACGCAAAAGCGTAGGCGTCTTTCAGTTTGCCCTGCGGTAAAACGTACGAATCGCCGGGCGATTTTAGCAAGGCCAAAATGTAACATGATTCACCTCCAGTCAGACGACCCGATAGTCGCCTATGACGGCGTTGCTCAAAATATGGCTGTCCGTGAAGTGACGATAAAGCCAAAAAAATTATGTAAACGTAAAGGTCAAACCCTTATAACGGCGTCAGTACTTTTAGTCAGCATTCAAAACGGCGCATGCTTTGTACTGTCAAAGGAAATTGCCTAACGAGAGTCTGAAAGTACGTGCACTTTGTTGAAGTTAATCGATGTCTTGTTATGACAAAATTTACAGTCGTATGTGTGAGTCAAGTCATTTTCGTAAACAGGCAGACGAAGGGTAACCCATTTTTTGCACAAAAGTCGTAACTTTTATGGTAACCTGCCTCTTGTGTGTAGGTTTAGGGTACTCGCAAGTTTGGATGAATATGAACGGGGTCATCGGCGGAATTTTGTGTGTTGTGTTGCTTGGTCAAGGTGCTACAGCTGAAAATTGCTCAAACACAAATCCATGCCCGTTTAAAGGTAAGTGTCCCAGCTAAACAGTTGTAGCAAACGGATTAACGTTTACATTCTGTGGTGATAAATTATTATTTTTACCTTGAGAGGTGTAGCCAAGGATGACAGCACGAAACGTATCGAGTTCCACCATATCGTAACTTTTGAAAATTCTTGCTGCACACCAAATCGTACCAACGTACCATACTGTACACTTTACAATAGATAGCAGTACAGTATGGTACATATTGAGCGCATGCCGTATCTTATCATGATTTTCGATAAGTACCGTGCCGTCGTCCTTCGTATAGTGTCTTATTTTATTTCGAGAGTAAACGGAAATTGTTCGAACATTAGCGGACCGTGAAGTAAGAAAAACCGCACATAAAAGTTGACATCATTTAACACTTGTGAATCATAGATATAGACAATAACGTAACCTACTACATGGGGCAAAGACCATTTGACACAAGCAGCTTGGCGGGAAGAGGTAACGTATTATATTCTCTCACAGGTCGAGATGCGAAGCTACCAATGCTACGCGAATACATCTCATCAGGCGGTAAACTGTCCTTGAACCTGACTGTGCAAATAACCAAGATGCAATTCGAGTGGTTCCAGTTCTGGAGGCGGACTTACGATGGTCATTTTCCCGCCCCAACGTGGCGTGTCAAACAGGGCGATGTCGTAACAGTTTTCCTGGTATGTTCACCCCAGGGCTGTACGCAGCACAAATAAAAAACGAAAGTTTATAATACGTTTTCGCTTTTCAGTTGCCAAAAAACTAGATTACGTTTAAAGCCTCTTAATTGGTTCCACTGCAGCAATGTTTTTCAACATGGGCGCAAGACCACCGGCTGGGCACGATATTCTTTGGGTGGGGCATGCGAAGGGAATACACAGTTCCGCTTACCATACCATGGGGCAACTCCAGAATCAGTTCTCAACCTTGAATTGTTTTTTTAGTGAGTGTGTGCATGTATGCATACATAAAATTGAGTGTACGTACGTAGGCTACATGTGTCATTGGCGCACAGGGCATTCCCAATCTCCCCATAGTCGCGCTCCTCGGCCAACAAAGTGGTGGGGCATGGCCTAAAAAGAATTGCCAAAGNCTTTCATTTCACTTTGTTGGTCACACCATAGAAATAGTTTAAGACTTCAAAACAGAAAACTTGGATGTAGGAAATAAACACTTCTCTAGGAAGGTTCTTAGTCAGTTTTAGTTTAATAATGTGTTTGGTGTGACTTTATCTACCTCTTATCCAATAGGTGCAAAGTGGTATGGCAGGAATGATTGTTGTAGAAGATCCTGTTGATGCCAGCACTCCACAACACATACAAGATATATCCTGTCCAAATAACTGCCAACATGACGTTCAGCTTATGTTTCAGCCAAGTTTAATGTACTGGAGTCCTGATGGCAAAGGATTTGCCAAAATTCAGAAGGAAATTAAAGATGACCCTTACTTCAGGTAAGTTGTGCTGTTGACAAAGAAATAAATGTAAATGAACGTAGGATGATATTAAACGAACGTAGGATGATAAAAAAACAAAAATTTTTTCATCAAGCATAAGATTACAAATGACAATGCTAAGTTGATTCGAAACATTTTGTCTGTGGACTAGGTTTTTACCATGAGCAAATCATTTGAATGTCAATTTTACATGATCAGTTTAACCATATTTGGTACAAAATATCTTGACCTAAAATATGTACTTTAATGACAACTAAAAACAAGTAACAGTTCATTTTATAAAACTGTAAATTTTAATAAGAAAATCCCCAGTACAATCAATTTGATAACTGCTTAACAGTAAAACAAATGTACTATTACATGAATTAAATGCTTAAAATGCAATTAAATTATTTACCATACAGATGGCACGTGGCAGTAGAAACACAATAAAGGAAATTATTGTACTTCAGTGATGTACCACTGTAGCTGATGTTTAGTAATTAAACTGGTCAAAAGCCGATTTCTACATGTAAAACAAAGTCAAAACTTTTTCTAACTCTACTTTGCAAATGTGGTACATTTTAAGATCCCATGGCATTCTACTACCCTTTAAGTCATACAGGGCAATGTGTTACATTTGGTAAAAACTTGAATGTACATGTGTGAGAAATATTTCCAATGCCCTCAAAACACTGCAACTTGCAAGTACATGTTTTTTTAATTTATTTGATCCTTAATACGTCTCACCATAGTATACTCATATCTCACACTAGCTTATCGTCGCACCGCACCGACCCGGATTTTCGCTTGTTTGGTGAAGCATATATTCTGTCGTCGCTCATGCAAAATAATGGTTTTTAATCTAGTGATATTTTAAATAACAGGACAGACAGATTTATTGTTACCAAAACTGGCCACAAGTTGTCTAGCTGGCTAGCAACGAAAAATGTTGGTCCGTACCATATGACAGTAAACGGCAAGCTGTGGCCTACCTATGACATGACTACTGGTCAACAAAAACGATTCAGGTATGTTTTGTAGCTGCAGGGTTACCAAGCATGCTTTATACCGTTTTATAGGAACGCTGGTGCTACAGCGCGTCCAACCTCAC
>QXVZ01034172.1:0-12699 GCA_008931825.1 Phallusia fumigata
TCACATGCGGCTTTTATGTCACAAGTCCCATCTGAAATTAAACGACTTTTATGAAAGCAATCTTTTTGTTTTGGCCAAAGTTTCTGTTAACTACCTTTTATTGATGGAATACAAGAATAGGCGACGTAGATGTATTTCCAGTCTGCATCTTTCGGACATCCATCGCTACCGAACATCTCCTCACTCGCTGTAAGCTCACACTGATTCAACTCGGCACACTTTGTCGTTATTTGAAAGGTTGCTCTATGAACCCGACAACGTTCCTCGCTGTTTCCGACACTTGATAAAAATATAAAAATCTGGTGATCCTTTAGGGCGTAGGGCGCAAGGGGCGTGGGAAAAAAGACTCGGTTAAGCAGAGATGTTGAAGCTTCTGCACATAGAATCATGCTCGTGACTTTGAGACGTTCAAACGTTTATCACTCTGGGCATGTCTATGACGTTGGCAAAAAAGGCTCGTATAACTTTCATTCATTCGACTTAACAAGCCTTATGTCTCGTGACAAGTAGTCGGGCGCGCATTCGCTATAGGATTTATTGCCACAACAACGTGATTTGCGTTAATTTCCAATTTTGTAAGTCAACTATCAACAAAATGCATATTTTTTACAACGAAATAACGCTACATACGGTGTCTCAGTCGTTGTTCTTCCGTATTCAGCGTTTATGACGTCAATCACAAGACTGGGATCAGCGCAGAAAACAGTCTTAGAGTTTCCTTCTGCGATGTACAGCGTGTTCCATGTCTCATTGCTCTGGGCTGAAACACCTGAAGATTTATCATGCGTTTTTTAAAAATTACGTGGTAGATAATAAACAAAGCAACATTCAAGAAGATATTTATTTTATACAAGCGTTCTACTAAAAAAAGCTAAACTCAGAAGCCGGAACGTATGGCTTCGGTTAATTTCCTCCAAAAGAACAAGGGTTCTGAGATACCCGCACGGAAATGTTTTGTTTAAACAAAGTTTTGGTGTACCACAGACAGCACTAGATCTGGTTTATCTGGGTTTGTCTTTTTACGTTTAACGGGTGGTAATGAGTTTTATTAGATTTGTTTCCTTAATTGCTGCTGTTTTAGCAAACTTACCGCAGGTTATGCACAGGCTAAGAAGAGCGACAAAATTGACCATGTTTCGGTTAATTTCTGTAATGGAAAAAAAATTGCAACACACAAATATAAATACGATACGTTACAGTTTACGTCCTGTCATTTAAAATGGTATTATGATCTGCCTCCATCCATCATAAACTAGGCTGTCTTTTCTGCAGGTAAAAGCTTTCACATTGTGCAACAATGCGATATCTTAGGTGCATTGTGATTCATGCCAGCCTAATCTACAGTATATATACAACAATTTATGCCATATATTATATTTTCCCATACCTATTTTAAACGCCCAAAAGGTTCGATAAACCTCACGTGAAGTTTAACATCTGCTTGCACTTTTTGTTTGCGCCATTGTAATTACAATAAAGGTCGTTTAAGTTTAGTTTGTTTTGACGCATGGCATTGTGTGCCAAAGTGTCGAAATGTACTTCGTCTATTGTTTGCCACAATTTCACGAAATTGATCATGGTTCAAGCTCTCGGCTCGATGACGTTTTTTGTTGGTTGGGACGTTCGCGCAACAACAATGTGCAAGTATCATGTCGTAACAGCAACGGCTTTTTAATTTTGACCAAATAGGTCAAGGTATGTTCTGCTTAAATCAGACAGCGCTGAACCTTCGATTGTTTAAAGTCAAGGAAGATACCTCCAACGTAGGCTATATGATATTTTGCACGAAACAGAACCGTAATTACCCATCCAGTTTGTAGACATTTGTTTTCCTGCTTATATTATACAGCATAGACAGACAATGACGTTCCTACATGCATTAAAACAAACATAACGTTTGAGGCAAAAATTTACCAAAACAGAAAACAACGAAAAACAGGTTAAAAGTGACAACCTGTGTTTGTATAGGATCACTTCAAATATAACTGATTTAGATGTTTAGTGAAGTCACAGGTTAAATAATGAATACATCATTTTGCCGATATAAAGTATTGGATTTACTGCACATCATTACTGTGCGGCAGACCCACAAGAGACAAATTCAGTACTGGATAGTGTTCAAAACTTTAACTAATGTGAACGTTCTTTTCTCTTTATCCACCCGCCATACCGCTTTTTTGATTTCACGTTTATCGTCTTAAAATAACATTCGTCATTGTCTTTCACCTGCAATCAATTTTGGGCAAATGTGGTAAAACTAAAATCTTATCAGCAAAAATGGAATATAATAACTTATCAGCGCTACCTAGCGGAAAGTACATAATTCAATTGCAAACAGTTACATCGTGTGATTTAGACAAAAATCAAGTAACCGGTCAAATGGTTGGAGTTCCTATTTACGATTCTTACAGAAAAAATTACTTACGAACGTTTTTGTGACAACAATGGAAAAAATAAACATGGGTCAGTGCGCTGTTACGTTTTGACAACGCGTTGCGAAATAATGGCAAGCCAGAGATAAGGAATCGTAGTGGGTGACAAAGTTCAATCTCGACTACAAAAGCGAAATCAATGAAAACTGGGTGGCCATACGCGACGATAGTTCAAACGTTATAAGGAATTATATGTGTTGCGTATTTGTACTACAAATTTCGTTTCGAAAAGTATTTGTTCCAAGAAAATAATATGCGTATCTTGAAGTCGATTATATTGCATTTTGCGATTTGTGTTCAACGTTTAAAAACAAAGCGTGCGCTGCTAGGGTAAGCTCTGTGTGGTAAAATTGCGGTAATTACTGTAAAGAAATAAAAATTACCTGCAACACGCACACAAAATGCGACGTTGCAGTTTAGGTGCCATCATTTAAAATTTTGATTGTGTGCATAAACACTCTCATCTGCCCTTTCACCAACTCTATACGCTGTTTTTTTCCTACATCCAGCCCTGGCTATGCGTTATATTTTCCAAACCCCTATTTAGTACACGTGGGAAGATTGGTTAAACTCACTTCTACTTAAACATCTGCTTGCTGACTTCACAATAAAAGGTGCATCAAGTAGTTTGTTTTGACGCAAGACATTGTGTGCCAAAGTGTTGAAATATTTCTCGTCTTTTGTTTGCTACAAGTTCACGACATCGATCAAGGTTCAAGCTCTCAGCTCGATGACGTGTTTCTTGGTCGGAACGTTCGCGCAAAAATTATGTGTAAATATTATGTCGTAACAGCGATAGATTTGCTGCCAAGAAAGATATCTTTACCGTGTCTGTTAATTTTATAAGAAGCAGAACTGTACTGCAGCTTCCCATGCAGTTTATATCCTTTTTTGCATGTGTTGTGGTATGCTATAGTATAGAAGAACAATAGCAAACATAAGTTTTTCAGAAAAATTCACCAAAACAAAATACGCAACAAAACAGAACAACGGGTTACATCCAGGAGACTTGCAAGATAACATTATACGCACGTGTGTCACTTTCGCACGACCTGCATGCACAAAACAACCCGTAAGCAGATAGTTGAAACGTAAAATGGACAAGACAGGAAAGGTAAAATAAACAAAAAAATTAAAATTCATAAAACATCAAATGCATGAAACGCAGCATAATCACTAAAAACATATTGATCTTCGGGCTTTGACCTGCTTTTTGGGGATTTGAAAGTAACGAGATATGTTTGATTTATGTTCAAAAATCTTATTTAAACAGTGACCGGCATAGCACACCCTGATTCTATTGTTGCCTTGTATGTACCCAATTCAGATCCTGACGTCACAATTCAAACAATAGAAACAACATTTTGCGAATTGAAAAAAAATTAGTTTTACTGCACATCACTCTACGCCAGCCTGACAGAAAAAATATGACAGCACTGGAGATCGTTTAGGACTTTTGAACAAATGCAAAATCCGTTCTATACCCGCCGCACCGTTTTTTGTTTACGCTGCCGGAAAAAAATGTTTATTATGTTAAAATAACCTTTGTCCTTATTCTTTACGTTTGGTAAATGTGGTGGAACTAAATGAATCTAATAACTCAGTAGTACCATCTAGCGGAAATGTTAGGACGTGCAAAGAGTTAATTCGTTTGATTTAGAGTGTTTAGGCAAACTGAAAGTAATAGTATAATTGGTGGGCAGTCCGTTTTACGATTCGCACATCAACATTAATCTTGTTTTTCCACAACTGAGTTCTTCCGGTATAGAAAGTTTCCGGAGCGAAATATTTACCCAGCTGACTTGTTTCATTAACATACTGTTTGCTACCGGGCGTATAATGATAAAGAATTACTTCCAGCACTTCCTTGGAATACACGCAAAGGTAGGACTCCAAAGCCTATTTGGGAAGTGTCAAAAGAATAACTAAACAAAAACTGTCAAACCGCAATTGATGACAAGAAAGGCATTCGTGATCGTTCTAACTTTGTAGCTACTGTGTGTTACCTAAATTTGTCGAAACGTACAATTGTTTCCTCATTTTTATCCGTCACTTCACGGTTTTTCTGTTGCATATACTTCTAAAGTTTTACAATTTTCATTTACTTGATAATGTGTTGTGTTCATTTATTTTGCCTCTGCTTTTTATCTAAATTTCACGTTTTTCCTCCACTTTCTTTTCGCCAGTGCACCGTTATTACGTTAGCATGACGTATTTTTCCTTTGGCGCACGTTGTGCTTAATTAATTACACGAATAGTTTGTTCATTTCCCCCCTTCTTTGCCCTTCGATTTGTAACATATGTCGCATTTACTCTTTGTTTTACAACTTTAAATATTGAACCCTTTTCCGGGTTTTTCGGCGGCATGAAGTTTGGCACGCGATTGAAGAAGTTCTTTCCCGGCTGTCGTAAGATTAACTTGTCCTTTCGTCGTAGCTAAGATATACGCGAATCTTTTGAGAAGTTTACCTTATTATTTTGTGCTTTGAATAAAGACAGCGAGTGTTGTAGCGCGTCTAAACCTAGGCTTTTTGTGGCTAGCCGAATATGCAGTGTTCGTAGGCTATTTGGCAACCGATTATTTGGGTTTGAAATAACAATCATACAAAATGTGTGTTATTTTTATTCTCACAACGTTTCAAAATTTATCGAATTTATTTGTCAAGGTAATAAACAATTTATGAAATTATTAAAAATTACAGAGGGTACCTTTTTTCCCATTCCTGCATTGCCTGTAGAACAACACAAGACCAGCGTGTGTCACTGAAACCGGTAGTATTCAACCAACCAACGAATTCATCAGCTTTGTTCGTCCTATATTTCCCGTACAGCTGTCCTGCCTGGAATACAAACATGTCATTTATGAAGGTCAAAAGCACCTGCCCAGACAAATATGCGAGTAGGGCTGTAATTGACAAACAACAATAAGATAATAATTTTACGAGATTTTTCCACTGCCTTAAATTAGGATTTTTCTGAATTATAAGTTTAAGATTATGTGCACACATGTGTTTACAGCGGACTGAATACTTTTTCTCAAAAAGGGTGCCAATTTCTTCCATTTCAAAGCTACAGTTGTAGTGTAACGCATTTTATGTGCAAGAGTATGCGACAGGTATCTTATGTGTGAGGAGCCGACGTTCACGTGTGTTTTAAAAATAGGACTATTTTCTGGGGGATATAGTGACAATGATTCGCTTGTAAAGGCAAATTCTACCACATTTAACCTGCATAAATGTAGCACGTGTCTTTTGATTTATCCTTTGAGAAAAAAGATTAAGTTTAATAAATCTGAGGACAAACAGGATAAAAAGATCAAGCACACCAGAATACAAGCTTGCTTCCAGAAGAAAGATCCTCAGACTTTAAATTAGTTGTTGCTAGAAGTATTTCACTGGATTTGTGCTTTTTTACAAGCTTAAGTGATTCAATTCTCTCTTATTGTGACATTACATGGAATCAAACTTGAGTTTAACATGTTATGCAAAACAAAAGCTATCCGTAAAAATCTCAGGTTAAAAGCTACAATTGGTGCTCTTTAAAGTTTTCCGACTAGAACTAGGATGAAAACTGACACATAAGTTTTATTGAACTGTTGATTACATCACGCAGTAGTGCCGAATGTTCCCATTTCCTATCGGACTAAACCTTGACGTAGTCGTCGCGAACGGGCCTTTTCACAAAAAGGCGGACTGTAATCCGAGCAAACCACCCATTATAAGCAGTCACCAGATGAGAAGGCAAGCTTGTATTTACTTTTTGCACAATACTTTGCAAACAAGTTTTAACAATTGTAAATTAAAACCATTGTTCTATTTGCAATTCTTTTTTATTCACATTAATAATCTGATTATGAGATAAAAAATGTGACAATAAAGAATTAAAAATGCATTTTCAACTGAAAGCAAAATTGCATTAATCGTTAATAAAACTCATCTAACACATTTAAACACGATAAGTTATTACCGTGCAAATGCCTTGTTGATTCAATATTTGCTTGTGTTGATCTTCAATGCCCGGAACCATACTGAGATCAACCGATTGCAAAGAAGGAAGGTTTATAAAAACTTGCATTTTGTTGCTGTCGTGGGTAAATGTTGCACATTCAGACATGGCTTTGCACTCAATGAAGTTTTTACAGAAGAAAAAGTTGCTATAAAACCCGCCAAAAAATACATAAAAAATATATTTGAAAGCTTCTTTTGTCAATTTTGTTCGCAACACTTAGTTTGTTAAGCGTAATGCAAAACCCAGTTTACCAAATTTAGAGTTACTAAACTTTTTGTTGCGACAAAGTGTGTCTACAAAAGTAAATAGCTACACCCTTTGATGAGGTTAGCAAAACGAAAGAAAAATCACAAAAAAACAAGATAAACAAATTGCTGATAATAAAGTAGTTGATAAAAGCAGCTCAAACACTTTTCGTCAAAGTTATCTCATTTTTTGTCCCTATTCATGGCTGTCCGAAGCAGAATAAATTCGTAGTTTGGGCGCTAAATTCTGATCGGCATATTACCCAACTCTCGCAACACGCAATCAAAGCTACAAGATGATAAGAGAAATACATTTGTTTTTCGCGGGTACGGCGGTAAAGCCCGGCCCTAGTTTAACTTAACTGATAAACTTTTTTTAAATGAAAACATAAAGTAAGCGAAAAACTGGAATAACACCAATAAGTACTCGTCGTAACAGTGTTCTTTTTCAACAAGAGTTTTTGTTAGATGATAACTCTCAGCTGCCTCGAAACGTTTGGTTCTGCTTTGTGCGATGTGCTACTGTGCTATTCAAAAACACTTTCACAGTGTTTGTCTGATAATTGAATGGATTTGCCGCGGACACAAACTGAAGTAAACAAACTCATAGAACGAACAGAAGAGCGAAACTTTGGTATCGCTTCGGTGAAACTTTGCTTCATCGCAGCCAATAATGAACCACACATAATGAAAAATACAACAAAAGAGCGTTTCTTTTCAAAAGTTGTGTTTTCGAAACAGTTGTCAGGCTATTCGGATTTCATTTGCACATACCTTTGTTTTGTTAGTTGCCGTGCTCAATGTATCAGGAGCGAATGCGGGGTTGNACCGGTCCGGGTTAATTAAGTCCTCTCCATTTTTAAGCAATTTGTGTTAGTGTTAAAGAAAACAAGTGAATTCACGAATGGTTCGGCAGGCAAATGTTATTATGTTTTTTTAATGTAAGTTCTTATGTTTTCTGGTACAATAATGAATAAAGCATAGTCATATTTATTTGAAAAAAAACAGTTATGGGCTTTCGTTTTATCAATAACTAATTTAATAACGCCATAACCCTGACTTCGGTCATAAAGACAATACAGGTAAATTTTGGTTTAGATTTCCCCAAAATTGTAAAGTTATTTGAACTTTTTAAAAGAAAGTCTTAAAACAAATTAACATCTGAGTCAAAACTGTTTAAAGCGTTTAAAGTTTCGAGGTTATGTCGTGTTTCATTGTTTTATTTTGTTAATAATCGTTCTAATTCCTTCTTCGTTTCTTTTTTTTTTCAGTTTACTTCTTCTTTGGTCTTCTCATAAGGTCCCGATCTCGACATTTTTCCGGGAAGGATCTTTTCTTTTCATGCTACTGAAGCTATCTTCTACATCAGAGAGATTAGTGGGCAAAGATTCGTTTAAATAGAAGTTCTGCTGCAGGTTCTTATTTTTCTTATGTGATAGTTTTCGGTCCAGGGTTGTGTTTTCAGATAAGGGAGAGTAGAAATTGTACGATTCTTTAATAGAGGTTGAGAAAGTGACGCTCTTTTTGGGAGTCGGTGTGTCTTTAGGTGGGGTTAAAATGAAACTCATTCTTGTTTCGCTTGGTTTTTTATCTGTTGTTTGGATGATTTGAATTTGGTCTTTTTCTTCTTGCTTTTTCCGTGTTCTTTTTTCTTTATTTATGTTTTCTAGATGTAAAAGAACTGCCCAGAGGTCCTCTGTGGATTGTTAGTAGTTCATTAGCCCCGCCGGTGACGATTTCTTATGTTGTGTGTTGGTCGTGGGGAGATTTTTGTTCTGTTTATCTTCGTGCTGTATAGGAGAAAGATTTTCGCAATCGCGTGCCTGATGGCCTTCTTTTCCACACAGGTGACAAAGGTTTTTTTGGGGACATCGATTGGCCCAATGACCACGTGTTATGCAGATTTCACACACTTGTCCGAAAGATTCACCTTGTTTNAAAAAATGTGACAATAAAGAATTAAAAATGCATTTTCAACTGAAAGCAAAATTGCATTAATCGTTAATAAAACTCATCTAACACATTTAAACACGATAAGTTATTACCGTGCAAATGCCTTGTTGATTCAATATTTGCTTGTGTTGATCTTCAATGCCCGGAACCATACTGAGATCAACCGATTGCAAAGAAGGAAGGTTTATAAAAACTTGCATTTTGTTGCTGTCGTGGGTAAATGTTGCACATTCAGACATGGCTTTGCACTCAATGAAGTTTTTACAGAAGAAAAAGTTGCTATAAAACCCGCCAAAAAATACATAAAAAATATATTTGAAAGCTTCTTTTGTCAATTTTGTTCGCAACACTTAGTTTGTTAAGCGTAATGCAAAACCCAGTTTACCAAATTTAGAGTTACTAAACTTTTTGTTGCGACAAAGTGTGTCTACAAAAGTAAATAGCTACACCCTTTGATGAGGTTAGCAAAACGAAAGAAAAATCACAAAAAAACAAGATAAACAAATTGCTGATAATAAAGTAGTTGATAAAAGCAGCTCAAACACTTTTCGTCAAAGTTATCTCATTTTTTGTCCCTATTCATGGCTGTCCGAAGCAGAATAAATTCGTAGTTTGGGCGCTAAATTCTGATCGGCATATTACCCAACTCTCGCAACACGCAATCAAAGCTACAAGATGATAAGAGAAATACATTTGTTTTTCGCGGGTACGGCGGTAAAGCCCGGCCCTAGTTTAACTTAACTGATAAACTTTTTTTAAATGAAAACATAAAGTAAGCGAAAAACTGGAATAACACCAATAAGTACTCGTCGTAACAGTGTTCTTTTTCAACAAGAGTTTTTGTTAGATGATAACTCTCAGCTGCCTCGAAACGTTTGGTTCTGCTTTGTGCGATGTTCTACTGTGCTATTCAAAAACACTTTCACAGTGTTTGTCTGATAATTGAATGGATTTGCCGCGGACACAAACTGAAGTAAACAAACTCATAGAACGAACAGAAGAGCGAAACTTTGGTATCGCTTCGGTGAAACTTTGCTTCATCGCAGCCAATAATGAACCACACATAATGAAAAATACAACAAAAGAGCGTTTCTTTTCAAAAGTTGTGTTTTCGAAACAGTTGTCAGGCTATTCGGATTTCATTTGCACATACCTTTGTTTTGTTAGTTGCCGTGCTCAATGTATCAGGAGCGAATGCGGGGTTGTTAAGCGACTTTGTGATAGGCTGATTTTATGTCATTTGGCCAAAATTGAAATCATATTTCCTTTTTGGTATTAAGCTATGTGCCAATTGACGACGACACGTGCCTGTAGAGCCCACTGAACCCACTCGAGTACAAAACACCTTGCTAGTTATGCAGACGCCTTCAGCGGCAACTTTGGTACAATGCCAAACGCGGTTTGTAATAAAGAACGGAATCGTTAACTGGGAATTGTAAAAACTATTTTCTNCCGAAAGGGTTATTTTGAAAGTCGATTTTGGTTTGTTTATATCACGGATTCCAACTAATAGATCATTGTAGTTCTTGAGAAAAGAGTCATCTTGAAAAGCGGACTAGATTTTCTAAAGCGAAGAATTCGGTGGATGTACATATTATAACGAGAGATCTCTGTTCTTCTAAGTATTGGTTAAAAGTCGACATAATTTCGCTTACAGAGTGACTAAGATGTTGTGAGATTGGTCAGATTGTGCTAAAGGTCGTGACTTAGTTTTAAATTTGTTGGTGTTGGTGCGAATGCGAGCAAAAGGTTGACGGGGAATCCCCCGGGTGTGACGGGTTGTAAGGTTTTTCGTTAGTAAGAGCAGTGTGGCCACACGACCAATCAATTGATTGGTCTAATTAGCGCTTTCGCCCATAGACCAATCAATTATGTAAATTAGGGGAAAACCCGGCAAGCACTACTGTACACTACGCACAGGAGAGACTGTTAGGGTTTGCCGAAGGAAGTATACACCCTCCGCTACCCTCTTCCGGCGCTGTTTCTCTAACGTAACAGAGACGAAAGCAGGTCACAGGAGGGGGGAAGAGACCAAAATGTAGAGAGACTAAGTATTAGCTGCGCACAGAAGCCTTAAGGGCGGTTAGACAAAAACTATATACTACAAACTAAAATAAGTCGAGAAAATATTAACCACGAGGGGGAGCTAGTCAAGTCTTTAAGAGGAAGTTAAGTTTCGGTTACAGTTACAGTTATAGTTAGAGAAGTTAAGAGAGACTACACGCAAGGGGGCGTTATCAAAAAAAGCGGCCGACTGTTTAATTTAAGTTTAGAAAGAGCGTAGACGTAAAATATAGACAAACACACAAACAACAAAAGCCTTTGCTTACTGCGGTAAACTGACAAAAACAAACTACGCTAGACAGCCTGCCTGCCTTGCCACTAGTAACGGTAAGTTAGTTGTATAATAGTAGTAGTTGTGGTTATAAGGTTACATGTAAGTACGTACAATAGTTAAACACCTAGAGTGTCGTAGATATCACACCATAGAGTGTAGAGGTTGTGATTCTATGAAAATAAGGCAAACCCCAATATGCTTACCTCATTCAAATAGAATAGCAGTAACACTTTGAAAAGTTTAGAATTGCGAGGTGAGAGTGTGACATCGTTGGAAAGAGAGAGTGTTTTTTTTACCTTACGTTTGCTGCTGGCACACTGCAATGCGCTTGCTTGTTTGTGTGCTGCAGGCACGCGTACTTTTGCGGTCGGTTTCTGTCCGTTTTTGAATCTCTTGCACGAACCTAACTGTCTTGTGGTTTAGCAACGGACACTAGCACTAGGCTTTCTTAACTACCAAGTTTCAAAATTTGCTAGGTAAACTGAACTGTGTTTTGTGCAGATACCGATGATTCCATTATTTGGACAAAATTTAGGGGTACATTTCAAATTTTCCTGACAAAACAAATGTGTAGGACATAAAAATCATATGTTCTGGAATTTGGACAATTTTATACAACTCTACTAATGTCAAACATTAAATTAGGATTTTTTAAACTGACAGCTGAACAAAGTTTGGTTGCAAAAGTGAAAGCATAAGTGGTAATTTTGATATTGCAAACACTAAAATACTAAAAATAAGTTGGTGAGGTCCTAGCAACCAACTTTGTTAAATTGCTGCACTTTTTCACAAAAAAATACAAATAAACGTAGATATATATTAACTCGATTTTTATTCACCACAAATTACCGTGATGTAAAATTATTAATACATGTAGGAATTATTTTCAACATGTCAGGTACTCGTGACGCAAACAAGCCCGGCCATTCCAGCTTTGCACCACTAGTCGAAGTTTTATAGCCCAGATGGGGTTTTCGAACATGTTGGTCACTTTCGTATCTTGTCGCTGTTGCCGTTGAACACCTGAAATGAAAAACATTCGATGTTTGGATCACAAGGTTCAATTGTTTGCCGAAATGGTCTAGATGTTATCGCAACTCCCTTTACCCAGCAAGGTTGTTAGTTCTAATCCTGTCTCTGTGTTTTCTCTTTAGTGAGCAATCTAGCATTTGCGGCATTGCTCTTTCCGACGCCATCAACGTTAAAAATTAATGAAAAATAAAGATGAATTGACGGAAATGCAATGGGACTGATAGCTCTACGGTGGACTTACATGACACGCATCCAGGCGTAAATAAACAACAAACTTTTCAATTTCTTAAGCCAAGGTGGGTAAAAACAATACTTACAACCACTTCACTGGTGGAGTTTTTCACAAAATTCCAATGATTTTCGTAGGGTCCCATAAAACTAATCTTATATGTTTTCATCCATTCCTGGTAAAATTCACCGTTTCTTCCCTGAGTTATAACACCGGTAATTTTAGCTGGATGTTCCAAATCTACTTGGATCCACTCTCCGGCCGCAACTACATAACCAATAAACGATATAAGCACATAACAAAACTGTTGAATACTCGTCTATGCCGTTAACCGTAGCGAAGTACCTTTACACAGACTGTATAAATTTCATCTAATTTGGATATTGTTTACCAAGTTAACCCATTCGCAGGGGCTAGTAGGGTAACTGCTGGGGATATGGAAAAATGACTGCGATCGATGCA
>QXVZ01034177.1:0-11074 GCA_008931825.1 Phallusia fumigata
ATTTTGAGCGCGGCGCAGCTGCTGGGTTTTACTAGAGCTTTATTACTCGCTTTTATGTTGGCGCATTTTACAACGCTAATCATGCAGCAGTTTTCTCTCTCTGCCTCGCGCTATTGAAATGTGTTGCTGCCGATATGAATATATGCGACATACAACACAGCACAATGCTACCCCACCATCCTTGACATATTTTACAAGAATAAATAGTGGGCATGTTCACCGGGTCCCATGAGTTTTGTGGGTGAGTTACGGCAACCGCTAATGGAGACGAACGGGTACGTCGAAACGTTGAGAGTCAAATATATCAGAATCAAATGAGCGGTGGCGGATATATCAGTAAAGGAGAAGAAAAAGGGTGATGTGTCATAACTGGCAAGTAATGCGACTTTCCATTATGAATAAATTGGTTGCTTTAATCATAATTGAGTTTAAACGGCGTGTTCCGAATCAGGGTGCAAGTCATATGAAACATGTTCCGCAAAAAATTGTCAGATCAAGAGGAATTTCTCCCCAGGAATGAATTTTATTGAGGGGGGATTTCCCTTTTATAGTTAAGTTTCATGGTAAGTGCGGTATTTCTTTTTAAATAGACCAGTGGTTCCAAAAATATCTTGTCCAGTAGGAGAGGGGAAGAAATCAAAGTTCTTAAAAAAGAAAAGGGGAATGCACCAAAAAACATTGTGAACCACTGACCAAACCGAACAAATTATGTTTAACCCATATGGGTAAAATATATGAGAAAACAGTCAAAAAAGTTCCAACCTGAATTGAACTCAGCGCCACACCGTCCAATACAAATCCTTTTTCCTTGGACAGCTTTTCGAATTTACTCAAAGGCGGCGCGACGTTCTTCGCTCGGGGAAGCTTTTTCCAGCCAGGAAGATCGTCATAAAATTCCTCCTGGGAGCAAAACACCGGTCACAGCTTGGATTTCACGGCAGCTCGTTAAGGGATTATGTCCACACGGGTTCGGTTCACTAGCACTCGCATGTAAATTATTAAACAGATGGATATTTTGGGATGCAACTTTTGAATATTTTAGCAATGAAATNTAGGTTTACTTTCTGTATAAGGACTCGTAACCTTTGGAACTTAAAGGTAGTTGGTTTCTAATATTGTGGTATTTACCCACATGTGGATAGTGACAGTGTAGAAGGTGAAAATGAAAAAGTCTGAACAGAAATTAAGCAGAAATGAGGGGGAAAAGTTCCACTTCTCTACCTTTGGCGGCACCCCTCATGCTATGCGATAGTTCGCAACACAGAAACATTAATTTTAATAAATACCGTCCCACTAAACGTGGCGACATGGGGTAGGAGTGTAGTAAAGGTTTTCTTGGCCCGTGAAAACCAATTTTGTCCTTTGGATCGGTAAAGGTTCTTCCTCGGTCTTGCATTGTGTTCTGCAAACAAAAACTAAAACGTAAACAGTGTTTAATACTGGAAGCAGCGACATCTATACGTCAAAAGATGTCCTATCCCCGAAGTCAGAATTCATCAACAAAAATAGAAAAAAGGCTTCTGCTATTGCTTATAGCTGCTTTTTTCTAAGGTAACTCTGCTATTGCTTATAGCTGCTTTTTTCTAAGGTAACTTGGTTCAAGAAATAATGTAGAATTTATCAAGGCAAATATTTTTGATTGAAGACCAATCGACCCATTTTTACAACAGCAGAAAATTTATGTACACCTTGTCTAGCTATAGCATATGTTGTCTCTGTCGCTTGTGTTTCTCCAAGCAAGAAACGGAAATGAAATGAGGCACGTGGCTTGACGGTTTACAAGCATAACGCATTTAGGCGTTGTTATGCCAACCAAAGATAAAATAAAACAAACAAGCAAAGGGTGACCGTAAAATTAGGTTTAAGATAACAAAAGAACCTTCGTCTTACTCGTAAGGTTTCCATCATACGTGGAGACATCACATAGACTTGCTGGTGATCGTCCAACATCGGGTCGTATTCGGGTCCAACGACCGTTTGGGGCCGATACCGGCGTCCACGTGGCGACCGGGGGCTTCTGGGTGAAACAGACCTCTTCCGTGGGGTTGTGGACCCAAGCATAGGGGTGATTGACCCCTTACGCAACGGGGACGCTGGCGGATGTGGAACCATGGTAGCGGTTGCCATTCTTTAATTTTGCACTGCATTGCATAAAAAACATGTAGAAGTCCTTAACCTTCGTATTAAGTTTACTTATATGTAAGCTTACATATAAAATCACACATGCCAAAGCACTTGTATGTAAAGTAAATACATTCTAATGCAAACGTTTACTATGTATTCACCACATGCTCTCTGGTAATTAAGTTTTAAACTATGCTCAAGTGCACATCTTTTGTTCCATATAGGAGGTTTAAACAAGTTTAGCTGCCTTGGGCACGACTTCTTTCCAGCAGACATGTGTAGTAAACGCAGACATGGGCATTTCAATACGCTGGACAAGATTGTCACTCCGCCTTATAACATTAAATCTGTGTACACGCTTGCAAACGACACACGTCAAACTGTTACATAGCTATTCCAAACAATTAGGTGCAATATAATAGTAAAACTGGAAAATTCTAATAAAAATAGCAAATTCAATACATTCCTTTGAAAAGCATGCATCAAACACTGACCTGAATAAGTTCTTGGAACCAACTTCTTAATTCCTCTACTAAGTTTCCAAGTCAAAAGTGTATTCCACAGTGTACAACCTGTATCGTCGTTTCGCCAACAGGTCAATCTTCGATGTGAAAGTCGTCTCGCCGAAAACTCCGCGATAAAGCAGTTTTAATCATAACTTTATGTTCGCACAGTCGTTATCGTACACTCCAATGTTTACGCTTGGAAACCTAGGTCGAATTCCGTGGCTTTGTGATCCCTTGCCAGCACTCGGCACAGCGTAAAGCAGCAAAAGCGCTCTCTGCTTTGGGCGTAAACTCGCCACGGTGGCTGTGAATAGCCTGGAGCTGGTAGCAATGTTTAGGGATGGAAATGACATCTCTTCGGACAATACGCGATGGGCGGGCAATACATTGGTTCCTGTACTGAAGCGGCCCGTGTGTAAGTTACGTTTCTGCTTGGGCGTTTAAAGCCCTCATTAACTGTATCTATATTTAGGTCAAACTCCATTTAACGTTAAAAAGACATAGTTTGGGCGACAAGCCTTTGTGGACGTTACAATGTGAATGTATAAAAATGAAAGAAGGCAATGAAAATAAACAATCTGAATAAATACTAAAAATAATTTAAAACAACTGTAAGATGATTTGTTAACCGTTTAGGAGAGATAATGAAAATTCTCCACTATTAGATCACCAATATTCGGCATGCATTTAAAAGAAACATTAAACCGCTACGCAGAAATGGAGTAGGCCATCCAAGAAAATCGCTTCGAATGATTTACTGTTCTTTAGCGCTACTGGTGGACAAGCGTACTTTTTATTTGGCACAACTTGTTATTTATTCTTCACACATTATCATACTTGTCGTCTAAAAATAAAGGTACAGTCCACAACTTAACAATTAAGCTACATAACACGAAAATCCAAAACCTTAAATGTGTTCAATGTGGGGTTCCAAGGGTTAAATACATTTACCACGATTACAAATACTCATGAAAATAAGCCAAAGATGCTATCTGACACTCGATATTACATTGCAGTTTCGCCTAGGATTACTTGTCGACTCCGTGGCGCAACGGTAGCGCGTCTGACTCCAGATCAGAAGGTTGCGTGTTCAAATCACGTCGGGGTCAAGCTTTTGCCGTGGTTCCAGGAGTTTTTAGAAATACAAAATTTTCTAGCCATCTGGTTTTGTTGACATTTTAATTCAATTTGCCAAAATATGATCCCCCACCAAAAAAAGTTCACGAAAAGGTTTAAATGGATTGTTTTACTTTTTTGTTACACCCAACATACATACATTACAGGTTATGTAGCAATTATCAGCACAAAAACCACAAAATTCGTGTTGCTTAAAGCTAATTACACAACTCCACCACGTAAGCTGTGAATCATTATCTCTGTTTCAAAATCCGACATTTACCCAAACACATGTACGTGCAAGCAAAAGCTTAGCAGAGGTATATTCAACCAGCTGACATTTTCAACGTTATCTTGTTATTTGACACTGACAATGTTTGAACGGATGCATGAAGGTTTTACGAGCAATTGGGCTGCGTTAACAGTAGCTGAGTTTACCACGTCTAAAACAGCGAATTTATTTAAGTGTCGTTCGGCAACTGGCTTTCCCTTTGGAAATAAACGTGTGTAAGCATACATATGGGCCTCAAGATTACGCAATTAAAAAAAAATATTTGGGTAACAATAAAAAAGGGTGGAAACATATGGTCATAGCCAATGGGGCAAAAGTGGTCATTCCCCCCAATTTCCAAATAGTACATTTTGTAGGTTACCCCCGGAAATATTTGCCCCTCCCCCCCAAAAAAATGTTTGAACTACACCTTTGGTAGCCCTCATCTGAATTTTTCTGTGTGGTAACCAATATTCAAGGAAGGAAAGTTTATTACCAACATAACATGATTATGTTGACACACGAAACTCTACAAGTACTTACATAGTTTAGCACAAAATCAAAGACATCTTTGACAAACATAGTTGATTTGGATTCATGAAATCATGCACACTTTTTTAATCAATTTCTTTACAGACATAGAACCTAGATATTGTTGCAAAACTGTTCAAACAGTGAACAAAATACTACTTAGTTTTCTACAAATGAAATCAAAGAAAATGGTTTGTACAAATTGAGAAAAACAATCACCGGAAGTGAAGTTTAAAACCGATAATATTCCACCCTTGTCTATGCAGAATTGCCTATAAGTACCCTGATGAAAATCAACCGGAAAGTAACATTATGTTGATTTTTGTTTCGGTAAAGTACTTGAAATATGCTATGGGATAACAGAAAATCTGGCAAGTCAAATAATGCGAAATGATATGATGCTTTATAAGCATGTAATTCCACATTGCCCATATTTTTCACTTTTTAAACAAAATTACACTGGTTCGGGGCTAAGAGTTCTAACACTGGTTGCAATTATGCAAGTTCATGTGTCACATATACATTGCACTAACTTTGGAACATCATGATATGAAGGTTAATAGTAAGACAATTTTTCTTCTTTCTGACTGACAACAAATAAAAAAGGATTGCACGAAACAAAGCTATGTTACAAGCTTTCAACTTCACAAATCAGAAAAGATTTTAGGAAAATCATGAGTTCAACTCTAAAAATGTTGACAACAACACAAAAAACAAATAAAAAATGTTGTAATGTACACATGAGTGTATAGATTAACCCAATCAAAGTAAAATCTATGTCCAGTTCATCAACAGGAAACTAATATGAAAGAAGCCCCTTTACCGTCAGCTAATTGCTTGAGCCAAAAATACTCAGCAAAAACAAGAAAATGTAGACAATATCAATGTAAAGATTCAAGGCTCCATAGACATATTCTTCTGGGTCAAGTTCATACCGTTTTCCACCCATAATAAGCTGTGTATCAAAAGCCAAGAACTGCAAACACAAAAACACATGATATAGGGGTTGTTCCATTCAAGCTCGCCCCAGCAGAGAATTGAGACATAAAACAGAGTCATTGTGTTTCATTTTAGATTTTAGTGTCTGACATACAATGGTCATGTTCAAAGCTAGTTTCGTCATCATTCTGTTTTCAGTGAAAACAATTGGTAGACTTGACCACAAAGGCACCATTATCACAATATTATCCTTAACCACCAATACTATACAGAGTCTGTATTACAGACCACTGTGTATTAATGCAAACACATCCAATGGAAGAACCAACACTGCTTTGCAACTAGGGATGTTCGAAAACATGAATGAAGAGCAAATTATGCAAGTGCATGTATAAGATGGCAAATTTTTGTCTCCGCTGTGGGTCACATACAAACTGCGGCCAATGATATGTGATATCAATGCTGCCCCAATATGTACACTCAAAAAAAGAATAAATAGTTGGATACACCTCCTTTGCAACAAGGGTTATTTGAAACATGAAGAAACTGTAAAATGTCATACAGGTGCATTATATTATGCCTAATAAAATGTATATGTTGACCATTGTGTATAATTTACAACCACATGTGATAATACTGCCATCTGTTGACCTGCAGTTTCATTTTTGTATTGATATCATATGACTGTCAGCAAAGGAGAAACACACATGAAACTACCGGTTATTCACATGACCAGTCTACCCTGTCAGGCTAGAGTAATCATTAATTAGGCATGGACGCTGGTTACAAACTTCCTTCTGATGTTGAACACAAGCAGTTTAAACCCTTTCGTGTTCATGGTATTGTTGTAATCATAAATTTAATAGGCCTCCAAGAAAAGTAAACAATCGCCAAATGTTACACATTTATTGGATGCACAAAAACTAACAAACCCTGTTATGCCTAGCTTCTGCTGCACTAGTTGCAAACTATATAAGGTGCATGCAATAATTTGTTACAGAAGTTTAAAACAAATTATCTATTCTGAAATATGGTTTTAATGGATTTTGGTGTTTGAATCAGAAGGCAGTTTAGTCATATTGTTTTTTAAACAAAGCCGGTGTTGATCTTAATCCATTTCTAATTTTAGCAATGACTAACTTAGGTTTTATTGTTCTGCCTTTCCAAAGTGTTTATTGTTTGGTTTAAGCATAGAAATACAAAACCTTACACAACAAACTTACCAGAGAAAACACCAAGGCACCCAATGCTCCGTACACAACATCAAGATACTGAAAAAAACATACAAATTTTTTACCACCAAAATGATGAGCATTTTGTTTAAAAAAACAAATATTTAATTTTATTAGTAAAATATTAAACACTTTTAAATTGAGGTGAGATTTAGGAAATTGTGTATAGAATGACCATTAAATTCATACGACTATTCGACAGTAAATAAAACAGTTTCACTGTGAGCTCCTACGTCAAGAAACAGGAACTTGTCAGGCAGGAATTACAATGTGGGCTATATTTGGTTGATGGGATTTTTCAAACAGTAGATGACTTTGGGGTCAAGAAAGGTTTAAAACACAAGGGAACGCAACAGCAATATGCTGGCACCCCAAAATGCTGGCACTCTAGTGTATTTCCCGATTGCCTTTGTTGCTTTTTTACCAGGTTTTAAATTTAGGGGTTTATGTAACCACAGTGTTTAAGTTGTCATGTCATTTTAAGCTGAAAAATATCTTTGACTGCCCAAAACCTTATTGATGATTTCAAAATGATGAATATAGGACAAAAATGAAACTATTTTTTTTTCTTACACAAGTTTTAATCAGATTAAACTGGGAAAAAGCATAAACATAGCAACTTACCCATGGCCGATAATAAGTAAATATTGTGATAAAACCAAACAAGATCAAAACCCAGAGCAAAATCAGCAAAAGTCCACTGCATTTGGTGAAATCAAACTTAGTTTGCATCGAAAAGGCGATGACTGATCCACATACAAGCTTAAAACATTTTTGTCTTATGTATTAGCACAAACTTATCTTAAAACATTTTTGTCTATGTATTAGCACCTATTTTTTACAACCGTTGCAATTGTTTTAATGTTTTGGGATTATGTACAAAGGAAGTNTTGTCGTTACCGTTTCTTTCATAACGCGAACTACACACATCTCATTTCATAAGTCGTTTCTAGCCAATGTAACTACACAGAACAACTCGTCCGGTGTTATTTTTTGAGAATACATCCTTTTTACAACCGGACCTAAAGCTCCATTCCGGATCAACGCCCAAATAAAACGCTAGCCGAGATCTTATCTGTGTATGTATTCAACCTTTGGTGATAGATCGCCGAAAATATGCCATGAAAGATATTGTGAATATCATCGTACACTTGACAAGTTTTCGCTTTACCAACGCTGCATTGTTAGAGGCTTAAGAGATTAGATTTGTTTTTTTAGGCGTCGGGATTTAGGATATCAAGAGCTTTGGTTTTATTTTGCGGGGCGTCACTAAAGATCGTTATCTTCGCGACGCCAGCACATAACACTTTACTTTTTCACCGGCTTGTGTTTGTAGAGATATCGTATGTTATTCGCACTTGGATTAGCTGACTGGGTCTTTGTAAAAACTATGCGTATCCTCCAATTTAAAAGTTTATCCAAAATTTGTCCATTTGTGTTGAGTTAGAAATATCAGTTTCATAGAAACAAATTTTTAAATCTTCATTGCTTATAAAATAAGCTTGAATTCTTTAATTTCACTGTTCATACGCTAGTTATTAAAATAGAAATCTCAATTGGAGTCTTATGTAACGCTGTTTACATGACCCTAATTAACCTTGTCGGTACACAATTAATTGGTGGTTCCAACATTAAAAAAAACTCCTAATTGGTACCTTACGCAACCACATCGACATTTCAAAAAATAAATTGTTTTCTGCCGCTTTTTAATTTGCACATTCATCTTGGCCCACTAAGAGATTGCCATCTATTTTTTCCAAAACAAATCAAAATTTGAGCCATTCTTAATCCCCTTAGCACATGCTGTCGTGGGTGCCCTATTGCATGCCCACTGTTTTAATTGGTGCTCCAACACAAATATTGCTCTGTTCAAAACAAGGCCAATTAACTATACCTTACGTAACACCCACAGTTATTTATTATACGTGTCCCTTTGAGCACGCACATGCTGGTTTTTAATGAACACAAGTGACGCATTGACGTACCGTGCGTAAGCTGTAGGCGAGTTTAACCATCGCTTCCCCATCTTTGGTGTGTGGAACAGAAGGTGGTGGGGGCGAAGTGGTCGAGCTCTTGTCCCTGTATTGTCGCACCAACATTGCCCTGTGGTAAAACGAATAGGTGAGCTGGAGACTGCAGGGGTAAAACAATGAACACTGTATTGTTTTCACAGCAATAAAACGGTTTTGACGAAGTCTTGCACCAAATACAAGACACAGACCTGAAGAGAGATTTAAATGAAAACATTTGCCAGAAAGATACAATGAATACATTGTAAAGCAATCCTCTAAATAATTGCTGCTGTGTTTAAAATTGTCATCAATTTCGCGCTGTAACAACAACAGCGCTTGTTCAACCCTTTGCATTACAATGTATTCTTTACGGAAGCTCCCTGGCGGTTATATATATTTTTCAAATATCAAATAACCCATGTTAATAAATAACCCATGCGTTCTTCTTAACGTGCTGTCAAACTAAATCATTAATAAACTAACTAGGTTTACTTTCTGTATAAGGACTCGTAACCTTTGGAACTTAAAGGTAGTTGGTTTCTAATATTGTGGTATTTACCCACATGTGGATAGTGACAGTGTAGAAGGTGAAAATGAAAAAGTCTGAACAGAAATTAAGCAGAAATGAGGGGGAAAAGTTCCACTTCTCTACCTTTGGCGGCACCCCTCATGCTATGCGATAGTTCGCAACACAGAAACATTAATTTTAATAAATACCGTCCCACTAAACGTGGCGACATGGGGTAGGAGTGTAGTAAAGGTTTTCTTGGCCCGTGAAAACCAATTTTGTCCTTTGGATCGGTAAAGGTTCTTCCTCGGTCTTGCATTGTGTTCTGCAAACAAAAACTAAAACGTAAACAGTGTTTAATACTGGAAGCAGCGACATCTATACGTCAAAAGATGTCCTATCCCCGAAGTCAGAATTCATCAACAAAAATAGAAAAAAGGCTTCTGCTATTGCTTATAGCTGCTTTTTTCTAAGGTAACTCTGCTATTGCTTATAGCTGCTTTTTTCTAAGGTAACTTGGTTCAAGAAATAATGTAGAATTTATCAAGGCAAATATTTTTGATTGAAGACCAATCGACCCATTTTTACAACAGCAGAAAATTTATGTACACCTTGTCTAGCTATAGCATATGTTGTCTCTGTCGCTTGTGTTTCTCCAAGCAAGAAACGGAAATGAAATGAGGCACGTGGCTTGACGGTTTACAAGCATAACGCATTTAGGCGTTGTTATGCCAACCAAAGATAAAATAAAACAAACAAGCAAAGGGTGACCGTAAAATTAGGTTTAAGATAACAAAAGAACCTTCGTCTTACTCGTAAGGTTTCCATCATACGTGGAGACATCACATAGACTTGCTGGTGATCGTCCAACATCGGGTCGTATTCGGGTCCAACGACCGTTTGGGGCCGATACCGGCGTCCACGTGGCGACCGGGGGCTTCTGGGTGAAACAGACCTCTTCCGTGGGGTTGTGGACCCAAGCATAGGGGTGATTGACCCCTTACGCAACGGGGACGCTGGCGGATGTGGAACCATGGTAGCGGTTGCCATTCTTTAATTTTGCACTGCATTGCATAAAAAACATGTAGAAGTCCTTAACCTTCGTATTAAGTTTACTTATATGTAAGCTTACATATAAAATCACACATGCCAAAGCACTTGTATGTAAAGTAAATACATTCTAATGCAAACGTTTACTATGTATTCACCACATGCTCTCTGGTAATTAAGTTTTAAACTATGCTCAAGTGCACATCTTTTGTTCCATATAGGAGGTTTAAACAAGTTTAGCTGCCTTGGGCACGACTTCTTTCCAGCAGACATGTGTAGTAAACGCAGACATGGGCATTTCAATACGCTGGACAAGATTGTCACTCCGCCTTATAACATTAAATCTGTGTACACGCTTGCAAACGACACACGTCAAACTGTTACATAGCTATTCCAAACAATTAGGTGCAATATAATAGTAAAACTGGAAAATTCTAATAAAAATAGCAAATTCAATACATTCCTTTGAAAAGCATGCATCAAACACTGACCTGAATAAGTTCTTGGAACCAACTTCTTAATTCCTCTACTAAGTTTCCAAGTCAAAAGTGTATTCCACAGTGTACAACCTGTATCGTCGTTTCGCCAACAGGTCAATCTTCGATGTGAAAGTCGTCTCGCCGAAAACTCCGCGATAAAGCAGTTTTAATCATAACTTTATGTTCGCACAGTCGTTATCGTACACTCCAATGTTTACGCTTGGAAACCTAGGTCGAATTCCGTGGCTTTGTGATCCCTTGCCAGCACTCGGCACAGCGTAAAGCAGCAAAAGCGCTCTCTGCTTT
>QXVZ01034185.1:0-24970 GCA_008931825.1 Phallusia fumigata
ACAATTTGTGATTTATAATGCAGCGGAAACTTGAACATTTGCCGAGAAGCCTCATTAAACAGTAACTTCAACACAGAATAAAAATTTGCAATTTTTACGCACACAAATCATCCGTTTACAGGAAGTTGCAGGTTACAAATTTACTCTTTCTATCCACTCTATGAAACGCTGTTTAATAAACAAACAAATTATAAATCATTGAAACACTGGCTCGTACTTAGGGATGCACAATGTAGAATTTCGATTCTAAGAGTTTCGAATCCAGAATATTCGGATCTAAAAGTGCATTTGCAGTAATTGAAGGCGAAAAACACCTAACCCAAAGCAAGTTTGTTTTAGTCATTTAAGCATTTTGTTTACAGAAGCCCACAGTATAATATATTTATTTGCTTTTAAAGGGGTAAAAAGTTACAAAACATGGAATAGCTGATAAAAATGGCCACCATAAAAATGATGTCATTCAATATCTCTTTCAGTGTAGGAGAATAAATAGAATGGGATTCGAAAATATGGTTTCCATATTGTGCATACCTACTTGCATCGAGCGTTAAAAGCACCAAAGCCATCTCACAGTAAAACAAACTTGAAGTTTAAATTAACACATACAACCAACAAGAACGGTTTTTGTGTATGCAAGAACAGCAATGAGTTTTTTTCTGTGAACAACGAATTTGCGAACAACATTTAGGGGCGATTTACCAAAGGGCCAATGTGGTAAAACTGTAATGCACAAAATAACCACATTGCAAATGCGCCAAAAAACATAAGCAGTGGTTCGTAAGTTAAACCTGGTATTGCAATGTATACAAACATTGCTTTAAGTTTTTCTTGAAAAACATTGTAACTTCGTCTTTAATATGTAGCAGGGAAATTTTTTTTGTAGAGCAGCATTACGTTGTACATCGTACAACAGGTCTAATGATTGAATGTCATAACAATGCACAGTGCACGTGCGAATAAAGCATAACTTGCCCTGCCCAAACGAAACCTTTCATTTTGCTACACAAACAACCTAAAGTCAAAATTGAGGATAAAAAAGCATGTTAACAAAATCCCATTAGGCCGATTTTGCTTTAGGTTTCATTGTAGCGTTGTAGATTTTAAGAAGAATCCAGAAAGTCATGTAAAACACGTGCCCATAGAAGTAGATCGACACGTAAACCTAAAAAATCGTAGAAAATTGATTTATTTTTGGCAAATGCATCATTGCATTGTAATTGACTATGCATTCACATTTCTGTTCCCCCCTTTTGCTGTCAAGCTACTTTACTAATTTTGAAATGCACGTAAATAAGTTGTAAGCACTGGACAAGGGAGTTAACTGCAAAAATTGCAATAAGAAGCCGGGCAAACTCATTGTGACAATTTTGTATTGAGACGTAAATCGTCCCATAAGCACTTTATGTGCATACTTCCTTCCGTTTTGAAACCGTTTGTATGGTTATGAAAATAACTTACCGGCCAATATCGATGAGACTTCAATAGACTGAAGTCAATGAGACAATAACCCAGCAGCGTATGCAAATAAACGAACCCGACAGCTTTGGGGACCCAGAACAGAAGTGAACTGGCTCGAAGGATTTTGACGATCGCGGATTCGTGAAGCAACGCTATCAGCTGTATCATAAAACAGACAATGCGTCAATAAACGTGTTATAAAGCTTGATGCAGTAAACAAAAGAAATATGCACAGCAGCATGGCATGCAGTTACCAAAGATAAAAAAGTTTGCTTTGTGGGTTGTTTGCAAATATTTGTTTTTATACCACCGCGCTTGGTGGCCGAGTTTAGTATATTGTTTAAGGCCTTACCGCATAACAAACGAATGCTCGCATATAACGGGCAAACAATATCCAAGGTCGTAATCAGCAGCTGACATAATCAGCATGACATTTTACCAAACAACAGATAACTTATGCAATGCAGCGCAACTATTTTGAGATAACTTAACATAAACATTTAAACGGGAAACGGAAATGATTAAAACGCTGCTGCTAGGCATTTTATTGAAAGAAATCAGACCATCTGCAAGTAATGCATGAAGCTTTCGTTTTTACAAACTAGTGGCGTGTTCAACAAAAGTTGGGATTTTATGCGTTTCATCCTGCAAGCAAAAGATCGCCGGTTCTTACCGGTTTTTCCACGGACATCGTCAGAAACTCGTAAATAAAACAAGTGAAGTAGCCGGAGTGGATGCCATGCCAAATTGCCAAAAACGAAAGGGCCGCAGCTTGCGATACAGCTCTGATGCCGACAAAACGTAGCCGCTTAAACACATACCTGATAAAACCATAAAAGACGTCACATCGCGATAAACGCATAGTTGCAACGTTAAAGATGCCGCTGCCAGTGTTTTGAATTTACAAACCTTGTGCTTCACCTAGATATCACATGACAAAGGTATACATACCGCAACACCCAGCCATTGGTGTTGATATTAAAAGAGTCGATGACGTCCTGGAAACTACACGCGAGCAGGAACTTGTGTAGTGTTACGTTTCGAACTGAATCCCAACGCACCGTGTCTGTATTTTTATCTTTGCGGAAGCCCAGACCACAAAGAATGCACGAGCCTTCCTACGGAAGTAATTTCAATGCATTGTATACAGTCTGCTATGCGCAGCGGGATGGAGAATGAAGCGACTTACGTTGATCATCCACACTGAGATGTACTGCAGCAGCGTCACATGTCCTGTTATTGCAACATAACCCACTTTGTAGGGAAACGAAGAAGCCTGCCAATAACACAAACAACTGTTGCATACACCCTGATGCAAAGCAATACATTTTCGATCATTCACAAAACCTTTGGTTTACCACATTCACGTTATGGTGGGGTTCCCCTAGCTCATCTTAAAAAAGGTAAAAACCTGAAATTGTGCAGTTGTGTAAAATTGAGAATTGAAGGTCAACGAAAGATAGGTCTGTACTCCAAGCATGATGGTGCCAGATGCACCTCTTCGAAATCCGGGCAATATACTGATGCAATCAACAATAAGATTATGACTTTTGATGGTACATCAAACTC
The DNA here is from genome assembly GCA_008931825.1 of Phallusia fumigata. Taxonomy (NCBI): domain Eukaryota; kingdom Metazoa; phylum Chordata; class Ascidiacea; order Phlebobranchia; family Ascidiidae; genus Phallusia; species Phallusia fumigata. The sequence continues at coordinate 3,028 of QXVZ01034185.1, forward strand.
CAAGCAAAAGTTACAGGCTAAAAATTTATTTATTGTAGCACTGTTCAATTATTTGACAAGACTTTTGTTGAAATCAGGTGTTGGTTTTGACAATATTTGGTGAGTTTATAAACACCTTGAGCTTTAAACAAATATGTTTGCTACTAGTATACTTTCCTACTGATGGCATTTGTCTTGGTTTGTTATTAATGCTGTTAGAAAAAACAAAGGTCTGCCACGTCTTATAACATACCTATTAGGTTTGCTGCCAGGCACATCAGTCAATTCACCATTAACCATAGCACGAAACCTCTGGAGGGGAAACTAAATGCAAATTTCAGGTTAAATATAAAACAGTTGGGTAGTTACTCTTCACCAATAAACAAAGATAATACCTGTGGTCCAACTATGTAACCTCCATAAAAATATGAAAATCCAAACATTTCAAGAAGGGATGGAATATCATTTATAGCCCTTTCCTTTTGATCTCCCCACAAACTTTCCTAAAATGAAAGGCATTACATAAACCATGGCAGAGTATAATTTATTATTAAAACAAAATTATTTGTTTAACCATACAAATTAAACACTGTACTTCTCTAACCTTGTTTCGATGGCCATCATAAACATCATACGCCAAACCTAAAACAGAAATATATAAACCAGTCCTGATTTAAAGACTTACAAACAAGCATTTGATTATAGTCTTACCTATTAGTCGCAGTGTAAGAATGCAATGGGGCATACTCCATGAAATTTCATAGTCTGTTTTGGAGTCCAGAATTATGTATCCACCAACCAAGTAACTCTACATGTGGAAAGGTCACAACTTATAATTTGCCTGCCATGTTACACATAATTTACCTTTGAAGGTCATTCTTACCAACTGAAATATAAATGATATGATGACAGAAACAGTTGACCCTTTGAAGATTTGAAAGAATAGCCACTGCATGATAACACAGACTAATGAATGCAGCAAGCCCCATCCTACATCAAGTTGATTTGAATAATTTTAGTTATTAACCTAAACAACTTCATTGCAGAAAACTTACCATAACTCCAGTATAAAAATATTAGGCTTGAAAGAGTAAAAAATATATACTGTTGATTGAGGTACTTTTTGTAAGGAAACTGTCTGTGGATCAAAGCCATAAAATAACCTGCAGAAAATTTTCTCTTTAGTTTGTTACATTTATTAACAAAACTCACAAAAAATTACCTGCATAAACAGTTAGCAGCAGCTTTAATCCATTTTCAGATGTTCCCACACTATCTGCTAAACTCTTAACAAAACTCATTTTTTAGTTGAAACAACCCTTACAATACTAAAAAAATAATCATTAATTTTAGGCACCTTATATATAGATCGTTCTATATGCATTGTATTGCATTATTCAACCTGATACTAAAATGAATACGTATTCGTATGCATATATCAGTCGTCCTGAAACGTAGGTTGCACACATTCACCTATGCAATATACACACGCTTAAAAATACTACACGCCAAAAATAACGATTTTCTCCTGTGCAGAATATGAAGACGTTTGTGCAAAACCAAGCAAACGTCTGTTAGGCCAGATGCGCCAATACATCACAACGAGAAAGTTCTGCTAAAATAATGACCGGTTTCTGTGCTTGTAGTTTTCATTTTTCAACAAAAAGTCTACAACGCTTCGAGCTCGAGCAGCGTTTGTAATTTTGTATGCTGTCAATTTGCTGCATTTCGCAACCACTAGGTAACGCTAATGGGCTGTAAATCACAAAACATGCGTCACGCTTGTCCCAAACATGTTTAGTTTAAATACGTTAAAGCAATAGCGTAGCCAGCCCAAAATTTGGGGGGCATACTCCTTTCGTGAACAATAAACTTATCAGCAAGAAACATAGCAAAACTATTTTTAAACTAAATAAGGAGTCACCCAAGTGGGGGAATCCCGGACACAACACATTGCTTGGGTCCGTACAGTAGAGCAACAGAAAATGCCGAATACCTCATGTCTTTGCCCCGGGCAAAATTTACGTGGATACAAGACCTGTACGTTATGCCAAGATTCTGCAAGTTTGCGGTGAGTCGAATGTGACACTTGGGTTTTCGTTGCCGAAAAAATTGCCCTATATTACACAATGAACAACTTTTAAACTTACGTTTATCAGGTAATTGCCAATAAATGAATGTGTTTTGGCTTTCATTTTGTGTGCTTTCAGTGGTTTGCATTCTTCTTTACTTCGCATCAACTGATGGAAGCAAAATCCAGGATGACAAGGAGTTTTATTTATTTCAGCAAAATTACCTGCGTGTGTACCTTCTTGCCAGTGGTAAGATTGTTTCAAATTACTGACATTGGCAAACTGTAAATTTAGAGTTTGTTGTTTCAAAGGTGCAGATTGGCTGCAAGGACCATATGTTTATGTCCTTTATGCAAATTATGGACTGACATCATATGAAATTAATCTGTTGTTTGTTGTGGGATTTGGATCTAGCATGATGTGTGGGACTTTTATTGGAATACTAGCTGACAAATAGTATGATAGATATGTGGAAAACTATGCTTAGATTTAGTTAGACTGTTAATTGAACCTTTGTTTATGTGCAGTGGTCGAAGATTAAACTGCCTCCTTTTTGCATTGATGTACATTGGATCTTGTATTACAAAAGTAAAATAATCTTTGGTAACTCGTTTTTCTTATTTGTAAACCATTTTAATTTGTACAGCATTTTCCACATTTTAAAATTTTGCTTATTGGCCGAGTTATGGGAGGAGTTTCAACTTCTATTTTGTTTAGTGCATTTGAATCATGGGCTGTATGTGAACATTACAAGGTATGTGCAAACTCATTGTCCTAATTTTGGTTAAAAACAACCAGCTAGACGTAGGAGCATGTTTTATCAAAATGTCTCTCCTTTAAAACTACCATTATGTTGTCAAAAATTTTCATTGGTTTGCAGAGGGGTTTTAAAGAACATCAACTAGGTTTTACATTTTCCAAAGCTACTTTGTTTAACTCGTTGATTTCCATAGCAGCTGGTTATGTTGCACAGGTATTTGTTCAATTTTTGTTGGTGTTGAATATGTAAAGGTTGTTGAATGTTCAATGTTGTCCATTTTTAGGTCGCTGCAGACAACTATGGATATGTTGCTCCATTTGATATTTCCAGTATTGTCCTTGTTGTTTTGATAGTTTGCATTTTACAAACATGGAATGAAAATTATGGAGACTCCAATTCCAACTTTAAGACTTCATTTGCCACTGCTGCAAAAATAGTTACAAATGGTATGTAAAGTTATGTTTTTATCATGAAGAATGGTGGTTTCTAAACATAAAGGTAATTTTTTGTAATATTTAGATAACAAAGTGTTTTTACTGGGCATCATTCAGTCACTGTTTGAAAGTGCCATGTACATATTTGTTCTAAAATGGACACCTGTATTGACTCCTAACAATATCACTGATGATTCTGCCATACCCCATGGAATAGTTTTCTCCTCCTTTATGGTACTTACATTTATAAATATTAAAAAAAAATGTTAACATATATTTTTATGTGTAGGTATCAGTTATGATTGGATCTTTCATTTTTAAGTCTTTAACCCAAAAGGTCAAGATTGAAAACTTTATGAGATTTGCATTGTTAATTGCTTCATTTGCCCTGTTAATTCCTGTGCTAATGCCTCAGGTTTGTCAAACAATAAGTCAAAAATATTTAGCTGTGCTTTAGTTCTTAAGCTTTACTGCTAATCTGCAGAGAAAATCATTGATTCTCATGTCCTTCTTTGTGTTTGAGGTTTGTGTGGGAATTTCTTGGCCATCGTTTGCAACGATGCGAGGGCATTTAGTCCCAGAAACAGGTATAAGTTTATTCAGAGTTTTTTTTAAATATGTTCTGTAAGTTTTAATCACATATGAAAAATCTGTTACTTTTTAAAACTGAATGTTATGTCATTTCAACATGTCCTTTCAAGTATCTATTTTTAACTACTAAATTACAGTGCGATCAACAATCATGAACATTTTCCGCATACCTCTAAACCTCATTGTGTTGTTAATTTTACTGCAGGTAAGATTTTAAATCGTGTAAAACAGTTGATGATTTATTCAAACTACTATTTTTTGTTTCAGGAATTTTCTACTGAAACAACTTTTTTCCTATGTTCTGTTAGTTTACTTTTTGCCTGTGTAGCACAACATGCACTTTACAGGTAACAAATTAAAATGTGATTGTGTCAGCAGTGGTAGCCTGCATTTAGCCTATAACCTTATTTTTGCAGATTGGCAAAGCATTCAGAGCTTACCGTTGAACCTGTTTAATTTTAAGATTGTTTATTTGTGTATTTGTGCAATACTTGCACTTTTGTTTAGAATACTTTCATACTGCTAAAAATCACATAAAATTCTAACCTTGTCCGTAGAAAGGTACAAGCAATCCAATTAGTGGCGTGTTGCCACATATCAAGTGACTGACTGATGTTACTTGTTTTGAATACTCCGTTTGACTGATGCTACTTGTCTTAAATACTCCGTTTGTGCACGATTGCGTTCATAGTGACTTACATTGACGAAATGAAAGTAATAAAGCAACAAAAACTAATCGAGTAAGTGACAATCTGTTTAGCAGGCTAATCCACGTTGATGAGTTGACATTGTCGTATAAGGCACGAGCTAAATAAGTTTGAACCAGCTAGGGCCTTACAATATGTAGAGGCTTCAAAAGCTTCAAGAATATAAACTAGTCTAATCGTATAGTCATTAAATTTTGTCAAAAAAATAACATCACATCGGGTACGTGGGCGCCGGCAGAAAATTTTCCAAGAAAGGGCAAATCTTAGGAGTACTTTTTCATTCATGAGATTTTTTTTATAGCATGTTTGTAAATAATAATGTACATTTCTCGTCATTATAGAAGGGGGCAAGTTGCCAGTACGTGCCGGCGCCCATGATCGGGTGGATGTTTTTACGCAATTTAAAGACCTGTGCAGTGCAATTTTAAACTTTCTGGTACCACCTGCCTTAATTCAAAGTGAGGAGTCTTAACGCTTTAGCTGATAGGGCCTCACCAAGTCGAAATTTGGCACTACATGTATGTGTTGGACCATAGATGGTTGGACTCTAACGCCCATGGCATGCCAACAAACAGATAATTTCTACACAACAAAATATCTCGTCACAATAACAAATAAATGTCCGCGGTCGGTACATATTGAGTTGAGGATACCTCCGTCGTTGCGAAGGGCGTACCATACTATTTAATGATTTTTTCTGCGTACCGCAGGCCAATGAAAGTAAGGAATTTAAGATTTCTATGTCATATCAGGCAACTTTGCAGGTTATTTATCTGTTATGGTTGAGGTCTTGCAAAAAGTTGGCCTTGTGTTGTGTTTTTGTGTTGCGTGCTTGATCCAAAATAGAGATACTAGGTTTTTATTTATGTACGTATTGTCCTTGTGTAAGGATTTTAAAACGCTGTGACTTTGACGTCACAAATGGATTTTGCGGCAGTTCTAAAAGCTGAAGTGGACAGAAAACGGAAACACATTGAAGAAAAACAAGTTTTGGGTGTATGTGTTTTTTTAAGTTGTTGTGAAATAAATACAACATAAGCAGAAGACCGGCAAGCTTTTATTTTATTACTAGCAAAGCAAAAAGTACTTTAAAAGATCAGACTTGGCTCAAAGAGAAAAGGAAGAATATGAAAAGATTCACAATATAAAACGAATTGTTGATGAAAAACCATCAACTTCTGCTGGTGGGGAGACCGAGGATTTAACAGCAATTGGTCCTGATGAAGACAAACTTCCAATGACTCTATCAAGACAAGAGGTAATGTTATGATACTTCGCCTATGGCTAGGTTTGAATAAGAGCTGTTGTAATGATTGAAAATTGATATTTCTCTTTCCTATTTTTAACATTTTTTCTACCTTAGGGGAAGTAAACTTTTTTTTAGTAAATTTAACATTTTGTAAAAATATTGCAAATATTAAAATGTATAAAATTGATGGATGAAATGGATGCATGATCATAATAAATCATTTCTGCCCCAGTCCTAATGTTTTATATTCTCCACTATCTGGCATTTTTGTGTTTTTTTAAGTACTCAGTTGTCTTTGTTTTTGGGTAAAGCTTCCATAGTTTAATTTTGTTTTTACATTTTTACAGGAACTGAAAGGATTTATGACACTTATGCGTTGTTTGCAACCTGCATATCAAAAAAAGAAATTTTCTAGTTTAAAATAAAATTAAAAATAAAACAAAGCATTGTTTGTGTAAAGGTTATCAGAAGACTACGGGACCGCAATGAACCCATCAGATTGTTTGCAGAGTCAGACTATGAAGCTTTTCAAAGATTGCGCAAGCTTGAAATTACTGCATCAGACATAGACAAAGGCTTGCGTAACGATTTTAAGGTAACATATTATAAATGTACCTAAAAGGTGAAAAAATATTTTGCTAAAAAATTGTCTAGCTTGTGTGCATTTAGAAAAGTATTAGTTTAGTTTGAATTGTATGAAGTTCAGACTGTGTAGTTTGGTCAATATGCTGTAATGATTGGTTTGTTTGACTCTCTTGCCGGTTGGAATTTTTAAACAATTTTGGAAGAAATATTGATGTTTATACATTATGTTATTTTGGTCGTACCTTTTTCATTCTTGATATGTTTCTAGCAAAACATGGTAATTATATGCTCTTTTTAATGGGTCATTCATTTGTAAAATGTCAATTAAATAAAAGCTACACTTTAAACTTGATGTAAAAGTTTGATGCTTTTGTTTTCAGGCCGCAATGGATGAACTTGAACAGGAAAATATTGATAAGATTATTCAACAGAATGGAGATGAAGACAGTGAAAAAAAGCCAGAAATACAACTAGATGGTGGTATTACAATGGACTCCCTTCAGGTAAACCCCTTGACAGTCTTCTTTTCCTTGCGTTTGTTTTTTCACAGAATTCCGTATTCTGCATAAGTGGCAATTTAACTAGTTTACTGATATTGAATTCAAAATTTTGGTTATTTGTTACCTGTGTACTGTATTTACAGCATACGTAAGTTGGTTATTTCAGACAAAACATAAATAACACTAACTAAGTGTTTACTCGTCAGGAAAGGGCAAAAGGCTTGGGAAGGGGCAATGAAAATCATGACTGCAGTTTAATATTAGATACAATGCAGGTAAGGCACACAATGCTTAAAGGTAAAACCCTATTGTTTTAAATTGTTAAATTTAAAGTAACATTGTTTCACAAGTTTTTGATGAAAAGCTGGGCAACTGAGCTAAATGAGGTTCCACCTGAGAAGAAAAAAACTGTCCAGTGGAAGACTCAGTCCACCATCCACAGGCAAACTGTTGCCTATCTATCACCGTTGTTTAAAAAGCTAAAGAAAAGGACTGTAGCTCAAGATATTCTTGAATATCTCAGTGGAATAATCGGTCATACACTCAATCGTGATTATGTAAAGGTAAGATGGCAGTTTTCACCACAGAATAATTTGCTTAAAATATCACTGGTATATTTCAGGCTAGTGCGATATACCTGCAAATGGCCATAGGCAACGCACCGTGGCCTATTGGTGTTACTATGGTGGGTATTCACGCTCGTACAGGACGAGAAAAGATCTTTTCACAACAAATTGCCCATGTGTTAAATGACGAGACGCAAAGAAAGTTCATTCAAGGGCTAAAACGCATCATGACTGTATGTCAGCGTCTCTATCCAGCCGATCCTTCCAAGTCTTTGGAATACAATGCTGTCAAGTCCGTGTGAACAAGTGGCTCTATCCAAGTTGTAGGAGGATCGTGTGAGAGAAAATGCTGTGCTGGGTGCGATTTGGCGATGGAGAAACTTTTTCAGTGAAAGTGCTTGCTACCTATAATGCATCGGGCATTTGTTGAACAGGGTAAACATCAAATACCTTTTCCTTGGCGAATTGCTCGGCGTACGACCGGTGGTAAAAGACAAGTTCAAGAAATGGTGGATACCGGCGTCGTCAGTGTTTGTGCCTTTTTGTAAAAATACAAATAAATTTGCGCAGTATTCCTTGATGTTGTATATTTGAACGAACGGTGGTCATCGTAAAGACAATTTGCAGTTTAAGGTTGCTGTTGCGTTGAATTGTCAATTGAAATCCAACAAGCTAGAACCTATGCCGTTAAACAATCCAAAGGTTTAATAAAACACAATGTTCACAGCTAACATTGGCTAGCTATGAAACTTGTAATCGTCTAAAAACAGTCAATTTTCTAGTGTTTGAAAGAACGCCGCAAGCAGTTTACCGCTGTAGCGCGTTTGCGCATCAGGTTCTACAGGCAAAACGTTTCTCCCGTCAGCCTTTTTCTTATCCTGGTTTGAACCGTTCTTTCTTCCCGCCCCGGTTGAGCTACACACGAAGGCTTTCATTTTTTGTTTCTTTTTTTCTCCGTTGCTCAATGACGCATATTGTCTCCCCGGTCGTGATTTGTCCACATTGTCACGTGATAAAATATGCCCGCTTCCGCATGGCCGCTCTCTTTTGTTCGTGAGCGTGCTTTCGGTGTGCGTTGACTGTGTCGTTGTGTAATTTAGCTGTGCGATCTTATTAGTTTCTTGTTCTTAGTCGAATTCAAGTACAACATTAAAACATAAAAATGGCAGCTGAACCGCAAAAGCTTACACGAGACAACACTATGCAGGCAACTGCTAAGGTAAGTAATAGAAGTTTACATTGCTGCCGTGCTATGCCGTTAAAAAACTGTCAGTCGAATTTGTAAAAGGTCGCTGGTGTTTCTTGACGATCTTGCGTAGAAGTAGCCATGCGAAAATGTCTGCCGGTCTGTTTTGATTAAATTTATTTATGTATCGCTGGTAGCATAAGGTCATTTTGAAACACATGGAGCTCATTTAGAAATGTCAACTTATTTATTCTTTATTGCAATTTTAGCGATTTTATGAATGTTTACTTTAAAAATTAAACGACCACAACATTCTGATTTAACTTGGATTGTAAAAAATTGAGTATAATTTTTTACTTGTTCAACTTGTGGAAAGTTTATTAGACAAATGTTATAAAACACCAGGAAGGAATTAAGTACCTGGAAAAGACTGACCCTAATCTGGCCGAGGAGTGCAAAACCATAACCAAAGAGTCTACAGAAAATGGAGCTGGTGATGCCCAAGAAGTGGCTAAAAATGGAGATGACCAACCAAAGATTACAAGAGACAATACAATGGTTACCACAGCACAGGTGATCCATTAAAAATCTGCAAGTTAAGTGGCACTAAAGTGAATTTTTTTGTATGCTAGGCAGGACAGGAGTTCTTAGAGAAACAGGGTGGGGTAAATGCTGAAGCCAAAACAAGGTCCCAAGAGGCTGAACTCAACAAGTCTGTGGAAGAGGACAAGGAAAATGGTGAAGATGAAAAACAAGCTCCAAAGCGTCCTGCAGAGGAGGAGGTGTTTAAATCTAACTTTCCCATTTAAAATTTCAGCAAGTTGTATTCTTGGCATTGAGAGATTTTGTGATAATGTTATCATATAAGCCTATGGTGTTGGAATCTACACTGACAAGGTAATTTTAGCAATTTCCTTAATTACTTTTTTTAAATTTTAGGAGGCAGAAGATGTAAAAAAGCAAAAGACAGAGGATCAAGCAGATGAGGCAAAAGAAGAAACTGCACAGGAAGAAAAAAGTTCAGAATAAGTAAACAGTTACCAATTTTTACAAAATTATGAACAGCAAAGAAATGTTCCAGACATTCATATTGGTTCCAACATATTTGTTGCAGCTTAACATTTTGGCAAGGTTAATGTTTTTGCTTTGTATCAAAATATGTGTGACTTTGTTACTCCATTCTCATTGTGCACAATTATCTGTGAAGGTATGTACGTAATATCAACAGGCAAAATTGAATGCTGTGTTTATGTTTTGTACATTGTTTTGTTGGCAATTGTTCTTTGTAGACAGTTTGCATGTGTAATACAACAATCATCTTTGTTTACTTCGTTTATCACCTTGATTACAGTATGTGCACAGTTGGCCAAAGTCATCCAATATTGGTGACCGTAATTATCACTGCCCCGTTTTAGCTTTCAACGTCCAACTTACTGATTTAGAGAAGCAATTTTTGTATGTTCCTGACATTCCAGTCCGCTTTTATTTTTTAACAGAATTTCTAAGAAATTCCATCCATTGTCAAAAGTTGCAAAACGTTCGGTGAAACTTGCTTTACTGCTTTCTTAAAATTTGGCGTTTTTTGGTTTTTTATACGATCTTGTTTCTGTAGACAATAAAATTTGCTTGCTTGGATTTGTTTTGTGTAACGTGGGACAAGAATTGCCAACTAGGAAAATGTTAGTAATGCACCTAGGTTTAGGGTCCATCCTTTTTTTAGAATTTGGCTGAAGCTAAGCTTTTTCCGATGTCCTATAGCGACTCCAAAACTTTCAACTAACCAAGTAAAACGAAAGAAATTCGCCACACGTATTTGTCAGCGAAACAATATATTTTGGACTGTCAAGTAAAAGTTTAGTTTTATAAAAACATACAATTCTATCCAAATAGTTTTCAGCCCGTACCTTTTGAGGAGGGTTTAGTGCAAGCATGACTTGCAAGTGGATTGATATTTGATGAAATTTGGATATTTGATTACCAACAGCGAAATCTTTGCGTAAGGTTATGACGTCGGCAAGGATTGCAGTACTGTACGATACCTGTGTACCGTACTAAAACTAAGAAACGATGTGGAATGGCAAATGGATGTGCGGTCTGTTGGTATCAGGGAGTCGAACCGCTTGTCATATGGGTTCAGGTTCGGTTCGGGTTTGCTATTTATTGTTTTTAGAGGTTCGGGTTCGGTTCCGGTTTTACGAAAAACATATTTTAGGGTTCGGATTTAGTTCCGGTTCGGGCAAATTATGCGGTCCGAACCGGTTTGCGGTTTTTGAACCGGTTTATGTGCCCCTTTTTAGGTTTTTTTCCAGCTTCTTCCTGCTTTATTGTGCCACCACTAAGGACAACGTTCGTGTTCCTTGAAATTGCCTGAATGACTTACGCGTTGCAAAAACGTTAAATAGTTAAACATGTGGTTAATTTTGATCAGAAGGACAGATTAAAGCACGAAAATGCTCTTTCAACGCTAACTTTTGTAACCGGAACACTCATTACTACATTCGCCAACGGATAAAACTCAGATCTTGCACCTTCTCTTTCTGCCACAAGTAAGCTAAAATGCTAGCAATCTTCGAAGACTCGGTTCAAGCAGTAACGAGTCCAAATCGAAACCAATAAACTTTGTCCGTCTGGGTGGTTGAGTTTATAGCCTTGTTTTTTAATTTGTTGTAACTCGTGGGCCTAAATTCACCATGTTTAAAAATGTGCTGCAAAACAAGACGATAATTTGAGGAAAAACCAAACCCTAATCTATCCCTATTTGTTTACACGTTTTAAAGCCTGACAGTGACCTGCAAAATAACATCAATAATCCATTCTGAGAAATTTATTCCCAATCAAAACAAGTAGCACATTTTATTACTATTATGTCACAAACCAAAAACCAGGCTTAAAAAGCTTTTCTTCTATACATCGAAAACTTTTGTGGTGGTGATTCCGCAAAAAATTAAAGGCTGCATTTTTAGTGGTTAGGTTCCGGTTCCGGTTCAACGCCAAACGGAATATAGGGTTCAGCTCCGGAATTTGCGCTTCGGGTTCGGTTCGGGTTTAACGAAATAAACCGCTCAAACCGGTTCGCGGGTTCAGGTTCAGTTCCGGTTCGACTCCCTGGTTGGTATTGTTTGTCTAAAAAGGAAAGCACGAACAAATCGGAACAGTTGGGTATTTGTATCCCGCGGCAAGTATACTGACGCTTCCCTCATCTGCTTAAGTTGGACCAACAGCGGGTACATTTGATTTGAAGAGAAAAAATAGCGAATGCAGCAGCAGATAAAATTCGTTTTGTGGGGGGTAGGAGGAGCATTGGATCTTGCCATCTTAAGGAATTAGAACGTTTTACATGCACCTTGTTATTTGTAAGAAACACCCCTATAAATACCGAGTTTGTGTAAGTAAACTGTCTTATTTAGCCGACTAGATATATGTTTAAGGATTAAATTTTGTACAGGGTGTTTTTGGCAGAGCATTATATGCCTGTATATGACAGTGCCTGGCAAAATTTTGTACAAGCCCAAAAATGTCAGCGAGCATGTTTGACTTATAGATCTACGTGCACCTCCAAGTGTGAAACAACAATAGCTTCACACAATGATATGCTTTCAAAATGCAAAGATCTAACCTGATATTTTAGCTAGGTAGAAACTTTGACTGAGTAACCTAAGTTACTATACCAATTCAAGTTTACTTAAAATTTATAAGCCCCTGTTCTGTAAGACGTTGGAGCAAGAAATGGAACTTGACCTGATTCCCACAAAGATATCTTCTATAGAACATGACCCTTTACTGACAGTTACTCCGGAAAAACCACCTTCATTGCTAAAGACTAAGAAACGATGGCAAGAAGATAACCTAAAAACCATCCCAGAAAATGAACCATCAGTTTCAATTTTAAAGCCACCGAGTGACACCAAACATTATCTTTTAGACCATGAATTACTTGTGACACCAGAAAAGCCACCATCTGTGCTAAAGCATAAGCACAGTGATGCTGAAATTGAAAAAAAGGTTTCAAGCAAAAATAAAGTCCGGTTCAATGTACCGGAGTCTGGTGAAGACACTTCAAATGATTCCATTACAAATCCAAACATTGTTACGGATTATTCATCGACAAGCACTGACTATGAAGAAAGTTCATCTGCAACACTAACTGATGACACAGATTTTCCGATGAAGGCTGCTTTGTACACACAACGAAATCCATTAGCAGACATAACAGCGGGTTCAAATCAGACCATTGATTCCCTGTCAACATTAGAAAGTACAAGCAGCCAGTCTACATTTTCAGTTCCTAGTTTTGATGTTCAGCAGTCACACTCAACAAAAGTGGTTGATTTGAGAAGAAAAATTAATACTGAACAACAAAACCCTTCTGAAATAATTAATGTGAGAGCACAGAAAAGCCTTCCAATATTTAAAACTAAATTAACTGCTGGTGACAAAGGCCATCGCAAAATCACTCCCGTTCAAACAAAAATTGATGAATTAACTGCTTCCAAAAATAAAACCAAGGATATTGAAACAAAAAAAAGAAGTCCCAAAGGAGAAAAATTAACAGGAAAACAAAGTTATCTGAAGAAAAAATCAGGGCTCACTAGACACGAACACTCTGTTAAATTTGTAGATTCAAGCATTGAAGACAAATCAAATATCCTAAATACTCCAAAATATAACACCTCATTGGCAATGGGACAAGGTCTGCAGGTAACTAACACATTGTATTGCGAAAAGGAAAATTGGGTTAACAGAAAGCTTCAGTGATAATACATTAATAATTGAGTGGCCTTGTTAAACAATTTGGTGTGTGATGGTGCAGGTGTGCAGCTATGTTGTATATACAGGGAGTTGGCCAGCAGCTAGGTTGAGTTTATTTGCGCTCTTCAAGCAGCGGGGTGGCGAAAAACCCTGGGGTTACCATGTCAGCCACCCCTAGGTGCTTTTGTTTGTGCTGTATTTCTGCTGGTATTTAAATGTAGGTTTGAACTATACATTGTGTGTACTTGTACAAAAACACCTCAACCTTTAACCTTGCATTTTTTTAACTTTTAACAGATAATAAGGGAAAACAAGTTCAATGCAGTTACTGCAGTCAAGAAAAAGATAGATGAGGATGATCAGTTAAGGGTAAGTACAATTTTGCATTTAACATTTTTTTAGGAAACTACAATGTTTGCATTTAAAGTTGCTGTTTAGGCTCATATAGCTTCAAAATCAGCAACAGGTACAAACATTGATCCTGAGGAAAAACTGTTCTCCAACCTAATCAGCCTTGACATTCCACTGTCTGACAGCACTGGTTCAGCAGAATTTCGAAGAATCAAAAGACAAGCTCACAAGGTATGTCCTTTTTGGAGTATGTTGTAAGTTTTTAATTGCAATATTGGTTATCACAACTTACATACCACCCTCTTTGTTATAGCCAATTGATGGTCAGTCAGAACCAAACATCTTTGGTTTGTTTCCAAACAACCTTGTCCAAGAGAAGCTGGTGCTAGACAGCAAATGCTATTCCTTACCAGAAATCAAACCTGAAAAGGCCCCAGTTGAATCTGTAATGTCACTGTACAAATATTCTTTGTGCTGGGATATGTTAAACAGTACTTGAATTTTTTACTGTACGTACGTAATTATGTAGTGTGCTTGTTATACCAAAGCAGTATTCTATTTGTTGAAAATACATATATTTTGTTTCAATTTTATTCATTTATGCATGATCTTACAAACAAAGGATCAGGTCACATAAAAATTTATTGTCAAACATAGTATAACTTTCAATATTAGTTAAATTGACCACCAGCAGACAGGAGTTTTGGAAGACATGCTTTTGTTCTATTTCCAATCATTTTACACATTTTTACACAGTGACTTTTTAAAATTTATTTCTTTTGTTAGCAGAAAAGTAACTACAAGTAAATGGAGTAACATTACTTAAGCATAGTGGAAAACATAACTTATGGCTATTTGAAGTTTGAACTTAAGCATAAGGTCCAAAAACATTTTGCCAAAACCTTTTTGTGGATGGGACATGCATTGAAAAAAGCAAGTAAGAAAACATCAATCTAAAGACACAAGTTAACAATCACCTCATAAGCTACATCTTGTTCTAACCTCATGGCACTTAATCTGGGCTGGTTGACAAATATATGACTGCATTACGATGTTTGTATATCTTTATCATGGGACATTGTCTACATTTCCCTGCTGTTCCGCATCCAGTTTTTTGTATTTCATAATATTTGAGTAGACATGATCAATTCTTGCAACCTTTTTTACATGTGCTTTGTTTGGAGCTCGCTTTGGTGTAAATCTGAAGAATAGAAATGACATTAAAGGAAGTCTACTTTTACATTTAATTCTGTGGCCATCATAGTAATTTTTTTAGATCAGTTTACTGCCCCATAGTACAACATATATTCTGACACTTTCATTCTGTGTCCTCAGTTTCACCTCTTAACTGTGTCCACAGTTTGAGAATCAAAGTCAAACTCATTCGCTTCATCCAGTGCTGTTTGATCTTCCTCTTCATTTTTTAGCTCACTAACTGCACTTTCAACAGGAGCTTGCTGAGCAGGTTTGATTAGGTTTGGATCCACTCGGGGTAAAATCTTTACCTCCAAAGTTGGAATCTGTATCAGATTTTCAAAATGTAAGTTAGAATAAAAACCCTATTTTCGAAATCTTTTAAATGCAGACCAAGTTCTGTGAAAGTAAAACTTTTGAAAGTAAAAACGTCAACAAACTGAACAAAAATTAGGTATGGAACATAGTCCACAAAGTGAACGTTATCGTCCCATAAAAGGCCCTATGTCCATGGGTGCCGACAGAAACAGGGGGCAAATCGTATGCATTAAATACATACTTTCTTATTTTTTTGATAGAGCACATGTAAAGCACATTTTTGGAATTCCAGGAGGGGGCAAGTGCCCTATATTGCCCCTACGTGCCGGAGCCCGTGGCCATGTCCGAAAATCCGAATGCGATGATCCAGCCGTGCAAAAAGGTTAGAAAACAATTGTACATACTTTTCCCTGATCCAGGTCGTTAAACGAAGATACGATTTTTTCAGGTTTTGGCATATAATCGGAATTATCGTCTTCATCGCTGTTTGGCACCTCCCAATCCTGTTCTGACATTCTGGATTTTGCATGTATTAGACGATTTTTTGACAAGCTGCTCACGAGTCACGACCCAAAACGTTTTTTCTCAGTGATTGTTATGTTACGCATCACTGGTATCGTGTTTTGGCGCCTTCACAGGCGTAAAAACTTTAACTAATAGTAGTAACTGGAGCTGTCATGGCGTTACTGCTGTCGAATGTCAAGCAATATTTTGAAAACCACTTCATCGCTATAGGTTAAAAAAATGTTTTTTTTTTGTTACAGGCATGAAACTTGTGTTAACTATTTATTGCGTTAGCGAATTGTTTTTTTGTTTAGTATGAAAACTAGTGTGTAAAAAACGTCAACATGCAAAGAACTCTTAGACTTAAGCGGGAAATTCAAATGCTGTCCCAGCACCCCCCACCATCCATCTTATGCTGGCAAGAGGAGTCAGACAAATTTCAATTAAAAGCACGTAAGTTATTTAAGTACAAACATCTAACTTCTGTTATGTGGTTGTTGTTGTAGTTTTGTAGTGCCAGTATTATTTAAAAAAAAATTTTTTACAGAGATAATTGGAGGTGAAGGAACACCATATGAAAATGGACTATTTTCTATTGACATCAATTTGCCAGATCGTTATCCATTTGAACCACCTTTGCTGCATTTTAAAACACCAATATACCATCCGAACATTGACTCCAATGGCAGAATATGCCTTGATATATTAAAAACACCACCACAGGTTTATTGTTTCTTTAAATTTGTTATAAATTGTCGTAAAAAGATTTTTTTTGTCAGGGTTCTTGGAAGCCTTCTCTAAATATAAGTTCTGTTCTCACATCTATTCAACTTCTCATGAACGACCCAAATCCAGACGATCCACTTATGGTTGATATAGTATGTCTTTTTAATTGCTTGAGTTTGTGGAAATGTTATGTGTTATTTAGAACATAAATCCAGTTATCGAGTCTTGTCTAATTCAAAATATAATACCTATTTAGATTCTTCCTTTTTTTACAGGCTTCAGAATATATGTACAATCGCCCACTGTTTGTGCAAAGAGCAAAGGAATCTACTGCAAAACATGCATTGGTATGCCATTTTTTCTGTATCTTTACTTCCCAATTATAGCTGGTGTTATTTTTTTTAGAATTTGATGTTTGTAAGCCAACAGAAAAAGAGCCCTCCAGCAACAGTAAAAAGTACTGAAAGTGTACATACCATTGGCAAAAGAAAATCTGATGATTCTGGACCTGGAAGTGATTCAGTGACAAAAAAAGGAAAGCTATCATGAAAATTTGTTTATTCATTTCCACTTCTGTTTTGAATATTGTTCTTAACTTTCAGCTGCCCTTTTTCAATAAATTTATGTTTATATTCTAATAATGAATGGAGCAAAGCCAACTGCCATCCTAAGGTAGGCTTAGCTGCGTAAGCAATCTTATGTTATGTGTTTAGCCTGTTCAAGATTGGCCACCTTCCAGAATACTAACATTTTCAGGTAAACAGACTTCTTAGGTAGTCCAATTTTATTTTTGGAGCTGTTAAAGTTTAAATCGCCAGTCCATTGTCATAACGTGCTCGTTTATTTTGCAATTACTTGCAGGTCCTTTTCATCTCTTGGTATACATAAAGGCAGCGCACGTTATGTAATGCTCGCGTGGGGTTCGTGAACGTTTGGTAGTTCCAAAGTTGTTGTAGTGTTCAACCCAAAAGTAAATTTACTACGATAGTTAGCGATAACGTACTGCGAGGTACAAGGCATTGTAAACAAGCTCATTTATTTTGCTTGTCCATGCACTTGGTCGGACAGCAAAATACATCCACATGGAAAGCGTATTATTCCACCCGAGTTCACATGTAAATGAGGTTGCGGTACAGAAACTCAGGAGTTTGCTGCGCTGGCGCAGGGTTGGTCCTTATTTCTAGCCCGGATTTGTCGCTACACGTACTGCTTAATTTGCCCCCTTGCCGCCCGCGTACGTCTTGAATTATCCTCGTCGTAGCTTCGACGCCGTCTTGACCTCGCTGAAGAGTTTTGATCTGGCGCAGTGAACTTCTCCCGTGGCACGGTACCATGATGATGATGGTGGTGGTGCTGATGATGTTGATTGTGACGTTGTTGCTGGGGGTGACGCGCGTCTTTCGAGTTTTGCGTCGCGTTGCCAGACTTGTTCGTCGATGAACCGGAGCTTGTTCTGGGTCTCTGCGTTCCATTTTGCGATGAAGGGGGCATTGGATTTTGTTGTATCCTAACTTGCCTACCGGAGGATTGTGGGGTGGCGCGATATACTTGGACGGGTACTGGGTCCAATGTTGCCGTGTTCGGGACAATGGTAACCGGCCTGAGCTCGTGGACGTGAGTTGTTTGTGGTTTTGGTATAGGCTTGACCAACATGGCGATGCTAGCCGAGCAAATGAGGACACTTCCAAGAATGCCAACGACTAAACTTGCCCATCCTAGAAAAAATAAAACCGCGATTCGGACATTGTGATTAATGATACTTATTATCATGTGTGCGTCCAAACTTACCGATAAACAAAGCATATCCGTACTCTAAACGAAGAAACTTGGGCAAATCGTCCTTCATTATCGGGTTGTAGTACTCCTGGACAACGCCGTGTGCGTAGTAAGATACGGCGCCTCCAATCAGGGCGGCTGNCGTCCAAACTTACCGATAAACAAAGCATATCCGTACTCTAAACGAAGAAACTTCGGCAAATCGTCCTTCATTATCGGGTTGTAGTACTCCTGGACAACGCCGTGTGCGTAGTAAGATACGGCGCCTCCAATCAGGGCGGCTGCAGCAGAAAGTTTAGGCTCGGTAAATTTCGCGTTTTGGAAACAAATCGTAAATCGCAAATCTCACCTCACCCGGACAGACACACATGCAAGGTACACCAATGATAGACAGCGAAGTTGGCTAAAACGAACGTTGCATTTGCTGATTCCCTGGAGGCTTAAAAACGGACTAGGGCGGGGGACTAGTTAATCAAGCAAATTCACCAATCGATAACGGACGACAACACATTGCATGCTTTCAATTTGTGAGTGTTTAAGCAATTTGGAAGGTTTCAGATTGAATGAATGACAAATCAATTAGATCTGGTTCTTCAAGTGTCTGGTCGATTTTGCTTCAGCTAACCATTAATCAACGTGTTTGTGAGTACATACTTTTACCCCCATTAATGTGATTGTCACAGTTTATTTAGAGTGATAAGCATAACATTGTAGTTAAAGGAGATACAGAACGAAAACACGACACATACCTTCATGTGATCACACCATAAAAAAGACAAACATGCAAAATAAGAAACATACCACACCAAATACAAACAGTTAAACACGAGTGGTACAAAGGTAAGGAGTAAAAACTTCCACGTTAACGATAGGATTTCTATCGCTAATTGTGGACAGGGACCTGGCTAATGTCAGCCAGTTTGCCAGACCCAGCGACCTGGCGGTATTCGAAGCAGGTGAGGGGCATGATGTCAACACGTTTGGTTTGATATCGCTGCCAGCGGAGCTAACGTTTAACATTACAGGTAAATGGCGTGCANTATTTACATTTTACAATCGCAGCATAAAAAACATTTCTAACCAAATGGATATTTATTGGGTCAAATGTTTTATTGTGTATAATTTTGCCTATTCATAGTAAAAAAATGGGCTTAGTAAGCTATTTCCTTAATAATGATGTTTTTAGTAGGAACCACAAGGGTTTCAAAACTATTATTTCTTTTTAGAAAGTATAACTTATTTTCAGAAGCTTTATGAACACTTACACTTGCGAAATGATTTTCTAATAATGTGCTTACAACGATCAAGGCTGTGAAACGTGCTGCTTTACGAACCAAACTTAAGCTACCACAACATCTCGCTTTGTAACATCTCATAGTGATAAACATAGTTGCAGATTAATCGCTGTCATTTTACTATTCAAACCTTAATGTACTATCAATGATTGTTTGCCCGTTGCTGTTCTTTCTCCATTCTGGCGAGGCACACGTTCCTATCATTCCAACCCATGCAAGTATTCCAAGTACGAAGCCAATCACTTGTAAAACGTTGGACATCATTTTCTTTTTGTCGGTCCCAAGCGGGCGAAATCAACAACGACAGCTTGTATGTTTTTTACCAGCTCACCAGACAAAAACCTACGTATATGCTAAAAATTGGCAAACATACTGTTTGGGTACTCTGCCAACCAACGTTTCTATGTCCTTATCACGATTTAAAATATTGATTCAAAGAGCATCATTGAAGAGGCTTACTCCAGCACTGTTTGGTCAAATGCTTGATTACAAATGCTTCAAATGCATGTTCACATGTGGTGACCTTTTCTTACAGATTTATACACCTTAAAAAGTTTAGTAAACACCAAAGCTTGGAAAGTCTTCCCAACGCTATTTCTAGCGTTCTATTGGAATTCCTATAAGATCTCTAACCTATTCTAACGCGCAACATGTCATAACTCTGATTGATGCTTCTCCGGCCTTTTGTGTGATGTTAGCTACTGCATAAGCTTCAACTCCCCTTAGTTAAAATCTTACAGCGACAAAGTTTAAAGCCAGCAAAGAACGCGCCCGCGGACTGTATTGATTTCCCGCTGCGCTTTGCGCCCGGGCACCATATATCGTTGTCTCTTGAAGTATAACCTGGGGCGTATCGCACTATTCGNAAGCCAGCAAAGAACGCGCCCGCGGACTGTATTGATTTCCCGCTGCGCTTTGCGCCCGGGCACCATATATCGTTGTCTCTTGAAGTATAACCTGGGGCGTATCGCACTATTCGCCACTGTTCTGTGAAAAAGTCCACTTTCCCCGTTGACTCTTTTCTCTTCCATGAGCAACTCGAGAGCTTTGCACAAAACTGCCCGCCCCGGGCAATTGGAAATTTTGAACCAGTCGGCGGCATTTATCGACTTACTACGATCGAATGCTTTGGTCTTTTGTTTCATAATTTAGGTGGTTTAAAAACTTTGAACGGCAACGAATGGCATCTCGATCTCGTGTCTGCCCTAAATAGAACGATGGATATTCGTTGAAATAAGTTCACATCTTGGTGCTAAAAGGGTAACTAGGGTTATACGGACGTATTCTGGCCAGGTCCGCTGATGAATTGGCGAACTGCGGCACGTTGGCATGTTCGATCCGCAGTATTTGTAAAGTGTGATCTCAAGGGCAAAACCTCTTGGAGAGAACAGCTTAAACATGATCTTATTTAATCTCTCTGTTAAAAAATGTTTTTTGTGATACGGTATAAGCGATTTAGACCANAGTGTGATCTCAAGGGCAAAACCTCTTGGAAAGAACAGCTTAAACATGATCTTATTTAGTCTCTCTGTTAAAAAATGTTTTTTTGTGATACGGTATAAGCGATATAGACCAATGTAACTATGTCCCTTGACAGGCACGGTTGCTTCGTTTCTACAGGACATAATCGCCTTAATTCTTCATCCACATCTAATGCCTTACGCTGACACATGCCCTTAAGTTGTTACATCAAATCAACGCTTCGCGCTGCTCAGGAAATATTTGAAGCTTAAGAAACATTTTGCATAGCTCTATGTTGTGCAGCAAAAGCATGCAGGGCATAGCCTATGAGAGGGAATCCAGCAGGTATACTGTTCAGGAAGCCTAGAGCGACGGATGGGCCCCGCATGACCGAAAGACCTTTTAAAAAAGTGTGCACGTAGGCCCACATAGATTTTCACACAATCATTTACCAGATCACTAAATTGGCATTTGTTAAAGTTTAATGCACAATGCGTAATTATTAATTATCCTATTGTTACTTTTATTTTATATTCTAAAATAACTTCCTTGAAGCCTTGAAAGAGTTTTTTGAGTGCTCTTTTATCCAGGGAGTTGAGCAACTGAGAAAGTCAATAAATAGGTGGGTTTTGTTCATCAACAAAGGGGTGAATATTTTCCAATGGTAACTTAAATTTTATGTATATTTTGATGCTCCTGAGTTGTTAACAAAAATGATTGTTTATCTTATTAAAAATCTTAATGCTTCGCTGAAGGGTGGTGAATACATCGTTATCATGCCTTTATAAAAAAACAACAGATGTAGCCTAACTGATGGGTGAAGTTAACTTTATCCATGTACGCAAGTCTATAAAAATTGGATAATATTTATAAACGTAATAATTTACAGCAGAAAAGACTGCAAATAAAATTCACACAACGAAAAAGGTAGAGGCGGATG